>UXSR01000476.1:0-30924 GCA_900604375.1 Mesocestoides corti
AGTAACCTACTGGCGCGCGGACATTAATTGGCAGTGGAAATTATACCAGGTTTGCTTTATTAGTGCCTTTTTCATTTGCAGACAAGTGGCACAAAGTCACACGTTCTTGTTCCCGACACCGAAGCAAATAATTCCTCCACGGTTGAGCTTTGCAACCTTCCTGGTGAGGGTGGCGAGAAGGATACCTGTCAGTGTGCACCCAAACGTGGCTTCGAATCGCCTGCCGTCGAACCTCGTGGTCTTGAGTGCGAAGACAAGCGCCCAGGTCAGTCAACGATTGAGGTGATTTATCTTACAGACAATCACACGGATGAGCACATCTGACTTGATCACACCAAAGCGAATTCCCGTTATTCTGATGCATTCACTAGCGAATGTGTGGCCCCGCCTCCTCGTTAGGTAACCGTATAGTGTTGGCTTTTTTTCTTTGCGGCAAAACGCTAAGTGTACGATTTGGCTTTGTCACGGTAACCACAATAAGCCACTTCCCTCCTGCCATTGAGAAGATAGGTGACTAGGGCCGGACATATAGGGTTCCGTGATAAGTATTTTGCACGTTCATCCACGTCTATAACTGCACGACTCCCAGTTTTGTGTAAATAGAAGACATCATTTTTGTAACTTGGCTGCTAGTTGCGTATTGGCTTAACTTTGGGGTTATTTTAAGCTCGCCTGGGTTTTGATGCACTGTGATGCAACCATCAAGCTGTCAAATTGTGGTCTTTATCCTGTGCTCCATGTAGTGACGCATTCAAATGGAAGAAAATCAACGAGATCATTTGCATGGTCGATTATTTAAAGTCAATTGGTAATGGTGACATATGCTTGACTTTTCCGCAGTAAAGTCGAACCCTAGTTTTGCACTTTTGTTAGTAAAATTGGACCATTTATATGTACTAGTTGTTGTTTGTGAATAATTTGACGCGGACGGACAAAATGAAAGCTGGATTTAGCACCTAGGGTATTAGTCGTATCATATGTCCATTGGGAAAAAATGCGACCACTTAGCACTCACAAATCTTTCGAGAATAGTAAGCCACTAGTAATACAGTGCAGCTACTTTTGGAAACGAGCTCTTGAGGGGTTGGTTAGAAATTTAAAGGACCATCATATTTGATGGCATTTAGCAAGAATCATAGAATGCTTGCAAATTCCTCACTTTGCACCTTGTTGTTCCTGAATAGTTTCACTTGTGCGCCGGTTCAGGTAATTGTGACGGACAAAATGGAACCTGGATTAAGCAACTATGGTATTACTGGTATCACATTTCAACTGAGAAAAGGCGTATAAATGTTCGTAATTTTTGGACCCTCGTAAAATTAAAAACAAAAAGGCAACGTCGTCTAACTGTCTGTATAAAACCACTGTTGTAACAGGCAATCGCTATCGTTGGGCTATTATAAATCGATTTGTTAGGAAATTTCTTTCGCACCACTAAAAAACAATATTAAATTTTTGTACTAAAGTCTTTAGATTGGAAATCGAATTCACGTGACCTCAGTTCTTCTATGACAAGGTTTTTTCCATCGATTTTCAAACTTGCGTAAGGTCTGTATAAACCACCACGTAGAGGTGTGTCTCTAAAAGGTATACTTTGTGCTGTATTCAAGTCATACTTTGAGATGCCTCACTCGGGCACGAGCTGCGCTGCAAATTGTATTTTTTCCAGATATACTATCTGTCGCGAAATTGGGAAGGTTGAAGAACTTCCTGCCAAATAGTGCTGCTCACCTTGCTTTTTTAGGTGAGCAAGCCCATGAGGAGTCGGTACTAAATGCATTCGGCTCCTTGCCTTCGTTTTCAACGGTACTGAAACAATACAAATCGTCCGTGTTAAAAGCAAACCAGTCAGGCTTGCAAGTGGCTTCTTCTGGACTTTTAACCCACGTCGATGGAGAGGCGAGTGCTGCGACCGGGAGGAAGGCAAGCAACATTCCGAGTAAGCCTCTCCTCTTCCATGTGGCACTCTTTAGCTGGAAATCGCACAATTCTTCGGTCTGAATGAATACGGTTTGCCTGAAACTGACTCGATTACATGTAGGTACTTGGCATCGATTGGGGACCTTTTCGTCTAATGCACAACACCAACAATACTTGGGTGTTGGTGATACTAATTGCCACTTTTTTTTATTTGTTTTAAAACATTTTAGTAATATTGTGTCGCGATTTTACATGTTATGGTTGCATGTTTCGCGCATTCATTGACGTGGCAGGGAAATTTGCTTGATTCCTTAGTTATACCAGTCACTTCGCGGAAACAAAGTGAGATAGAATAAAGCATTCCATAGTCCTTGTCGAAGATCCGGTATTTGAAATGAGTGCCATCACATGGTCTAGGTCTGTCGCAATAACTTTTGACCGCATCGTCTTTAAACTCCAATTAGGCCTAAGACAAGTCGATGTAGTCCTTCACTTTTGAGTCTCAATGTGACTTTTCTTTTAAAAAGGCATTATTTTTCGTCACTGAACAGCAGCGTTTTCTGCGGCCTTTCAAGCGTGCCACTATGTTCAGTGCATTTTCATCAGGTGTGTCTTGTTGTTGGCAAAAAAGGTAAAGGGACGTCACACAGCCGTGGAAAATTTTACTGCACATACTGCGGCACATGATTTTACGTGCTAGGGAAGTTATTGAAGGCTTGGATAGTGAAATCAGAATGTCGAAGATACGTCCCAGCCTAGATTGTGTGCAACCAATCTGTGATTTACTTTGAGGCGGCCACGATATTGCAGCCTTCCGCGTTCATTGAGATATAAAGGGTCTCGCACTTTGGCCACTGTTTGTTTTAAGTCATTTAACAGTAGGCTGAATACGTAGACGTTAGTAGGAATCAATTAGCATGAGTGTTCGGGACTGAATTACGCTAAATCGTTTCATGTAATGTAAATTAACCGACCGAGTTGCTATCCCCGATTCGTGCTTTCGAATTCATTCGACGCAACTCGCAACTCATCACACTGAATGAGGCTAATTTCGAGCAGGAGACCCGAGTTGAGGAGCAGAGGGGACGCTGTGCTTTGCTACGAGAATATTTGACACTGGCCCACCTGCAAGAGTTTTAGCACATCTGACGCATCTTAGATATTTCATTGTCTGACGACCTTTTGTTTGGATCAATCCAGAGCCCTCTTATCTGTGTGTACTTAACTTTTAGTAGAAAAAAACATGCTCCAATTTCTTGCCAGCAGGTCCTTGGAATTATTGCAGAAAAATTTTTGTTATACAAGGAACTCATGCATAATTAATTCAACGTTGCCTCTTCTTTGTGAAGGGGTGATTTAAAACATCGTAACTATCTTCACTGTGCTTTTGGTCTTTTATTGGAGAAATCGACTATTTGAGCTGTTACTAAAAACTTAGCACCTAAATTTTAAGTATTTGAAATCAGTTTTTATTGAATTAAATCGTCCGTTTGAAGTACAGCATAGATGTCCGTTCTCTCTCCCTCTCTAAATGCAGTTCACAATATTTTACTTGAATTCCTGGTCGAAATACACAAATAAACTCTCCTGGTGCCCTGTTGTTCGGTTTGATTAATTTACATGCCTTGTGAAAGACACTAAAATATTTTCCAATGAATGTCATTTACGTTCTCGATTAAATAAACGAGTTAGACTGAATGAGATCACATTACCAAATAAATGCCCAATCGGTAACTGAATGGTTCATTGGCATAAAGCCCAAGATTGGCCTGTCAGTTCTGCCACTGCTCAGCAGACTGATCGGCTGTCAAGCGTGTCACATTAGAGGATTGCAATTATTGTATTTGCCAAGTGCAAAGTCTTGCTGATGTGAGCTTGTCGTCTGGGACCCGACGACTCGCTTTTTAGGTCCTATTGTGAAGTTTGCACTCGTCCAAGTCTGCTTCCGTTGACTTTATGGTTTGGTTGTATTTGTGGTTCTCTTCAATTCAGTGTTATCACTCTTGACGTAATATTGGGCCGTGCGTTCCAGCCTCCTTCGGCGAACTAGTTTTTTTTGTTAATCTGATTGTTGTGCGTTATGTTCTGGCGTCTTTTCGTCGGACATCGGTGCCCTTCTAGCATCGTTTACTTAAAGATTAAGAAGTAGCAAGTATGCAACAACCAAATAACGTTTTAGCCTTTTTCAGTTGCGAATACCAATGAATGGCTTTTGAAATTTCTCTCGCGACTCATTTTCGTACTAGTCCCTGTCTTCCGCCAACGTGTGTCGTTTCCCTACCATACTTTGGTGTCTGTGCACATTTGCCCTCTTCAAATAGACGGCCTCGTTAGAAGTTGCTTGCGCTATTGTTAGGGAATGAGCCTAGGGGGCCGTAGATACTCTTTTGACACAGATGACCATCACCCTTTGAGCATACGCTTATTTGGAAATAGTGGGCTGTTAGCTCTCAATGTCTACCTTATGTCGCTTTAGGATTAATTGAACACAACCGAATTTATGGTGAAATTGGCGCATTTTTCAGGAGTTTCCATATTTATACATTGAACAAGTTTTAAGCATACACATGACTGTCTAGAAGAATGCACGAAACTTATTATCATAATTTATTACTATATTTCCTCACTTGTAGCACCCCAACCCGAAGATTTTGATTCAGAGCCTTCCGACTTGCTTCTCATGAAGAGTGATAATGCTAAATCCCCACCATCTACGGCACAGGATGAGGAGAACCTTCCCCATGACCATCAGCCTCCTCCCCATCCACTTAGAACAGACGGGTTCTTGTCTAAGGAATTTGGTCGAAAGGTTCTCAAAATCTTACTGAATAGCATTTGATCGACGCTGTGCTCTGTTAGCGAGTAACATTTTGTTTGCTTACAGATTGCCTCCCGAGATGAAGGCGCCGAAAATGAAGTCAACGTAAGTGACTTAGTGAGTTGGTAACTATGTTGCCTTACGACAGACAGGGCGACAATTTGCCTGCCAAATGGAAGAACACTTTTTTTGTTGTGCACGTGTGCTATTTCGTGTTTGAACATGGTCACTAAAGTTCAAATTTATGTGCCGCACTGTTCTCCTGCGGGGTGCACTTAGACATCGGGACTAAAATAAGTGTTGAAAAGCTGTCGCGCCTCGGTGCTTTAGTGAAGTTCTATACTTAGCATGTCCAACTGCGTTTGAGAGAGTAGCCCCACGTCGGAAGTCCCGGTCGCACGTGGCGAGGCGAAAGGCGTTTAAGGTCTCCCCCGGAACCCACCCACCGTTGCCAAAACAACCTGTCTGAACACCTTTCCTCCCGCCCGAACTGTCTGCTCTACAAAAGTAACATAGAAATCAAAAACGTTGATTTTTTAAACTAGTACAAGAAGCTTTTCATTGTTGTTGACCTACTTGAGGCGTGATTTTTTAATAGTTCTGATGACAAGCGCTGGGCGTGAATTGTTTCTTTTTGACCCCAAACGTGATTCTGTTTCATCACAGTGTCAGGTATTAACCCTTTTCTTGCTAAAAGGAAGTGTTATCATGGCTCACGACACACCCAACCAACATACTAGCTTTCATGTTACATTGCTCCGTTTCCGCTAACCAAGTCTGTAGGTTAAGGTTGTGAAAGACCGTTCACTTTCCGGCCAGTATTTGGAAGCATGTAGATCTGCGCACTGCGGTAGTCTTGAAGCGTGTCACATGGTGTTTAGTCTTCAAATTTGTCTTTATTCCGTGTGCGGAGAATTTGTTACACAATTTAGTGGGTGGTTTAAATGTAACGTACTTAGGTTAGTCGAATAAAAGAGTGGTGGGTTGCTACTAGTTGCGTGCGTCACACCTAGTTCTATGTTGCTGATAATAACTTTGGAATTTAACTGCAGAACAACAGTTCGCATGATCCATAAAACTGGCGACTTTAAAGTTTGCTTTGAGAGTACCCACGCATGGGATAGGGCAGCGAGCGCCTTGTGCGGTGACGAGTGGTGGCCCCGTCAAACGCAAATGTGATTGTGAGGAAGGGGAACCGATTTCAATTTGATATGATGCCGGTTGTGCCTGTAAAGAAGCTTATCGACATCGACGTATCTCGTCTTGAAGCTTACTTGGGGATTTGGAATGTATTTCAATGGTCGTTACTGGACGTGTGTGCTTTTTCTGTTTAATGACGAATTCCTTTTTCATAAATTGAAATTTCGCTGTAAGTGCCCGGTAATCCCAAACCATTTCGGATTAAACTTTGCCAAGCGGACTCACTTTACGTGAGCCTGGTGCTTTGCTAATCGTTCTTACCCGTTTTATTTTATCGATCTGTAGATTAATTCTTCGGAAAGCATTTGCGTAAATGTAAAAGTTCAGTTCTGCGCGCTGGTAAACCAGGTTCACCGGAAATATCCGCCTCCAAATGGCCGTCCAACTCCCAGTTTTAAAATTTTCCGCAAGGTAATTCAATTTTGATAACTTTCATCGAAAACAGCTCTTAATTGAAGTCTGCGACAGATCTAATTATTGAGAAAGTTAAACCTTGTCCCCTGCCGGATAGTAGTCATGGTTAATACTTGTGTTGCTAAATTTCCCTAGTGTAAAAAAAACTTAAATTGCATATTTGATGCATACATTTGTCTAAGATTGAATTCAACATGGCGTGTCTAACAAACTCTTGTCACGGGGTGCAGCGGCATGACTAAGACAGTCTCTTCTACCTTTATAAATTATCCTACACTTCGAAGGTTAGTGTGCGCTTTAAGGCGAACGGCTGTTGGCTTTGTTTTCTCCTTGGAAAAACTTGCGGTCTTGAGGAAATTATTGTATTAGGGATTTCTAAACAGTACATTTTATGGTAGCACTTCGTTTCTTGTCAATGGGAGGAAGTCTCGCGCCGCCTAAATTAACGCCGCTTCGTTTTTCTAATCGACGTTATTTCAACTAGTTGACATTTGGGACCGGGGATACATCCAAAGCACGTTATAATTTTACAGACTAGGTTTTTTCTCCGTGATTCAAATTGAGCTGTTAGATAATATCACCGATACAAATACTTTCGTTAGTTAATATTCCCAGGTAGCAATATTTCCGGAGCGCTAAATGATGCTACTTCAAAACTTTGTCGATGTGTAGGTGCTATGGCATGGTCAGTGTTCATGCTAGGGTAAATTTTGTCTAATTTGCTAAAAGGCACAGATGTAGATTGTCTGGTTAAGTTTAAATGATTTTAGACCGTTTTTTTAGATCAGCCATAATGATACTACGTTAACTGCGAAGCAATTGAATTGTTCCGTTTTGGGCCAAATGGGCCACTGCTGCCACGGCCCCTGCAACACTATTGAGGTGAAGTTTGGGTCCAGTCGGCCAATTAATGAGCACTGGTCATGCATGTGAGTCCTTGAGCGCGGCATTTTAACCCAACCATTTAATTGGGCGAGGGACGGGGGGGGGCTCAAAATGAGCGTGTCGATTAGCTGATCGGATACTGTCGTCTTGACCGAGATGCAAGCCACTGTGACTTCACCTTGCGGCGACCAATCGCTACCGTTATACGGCTTCCTACTTGTGCTGCATATCACACCTTTTTTCGCAGATTAAAATCCACGTCAGTAAGAAGAGTATGTGAAGGTTGATAACTTGTTCTAACGAAAACCTTCCCCTTCAATTAGCCTTTTGCCATACTTGAGGTTAGGCAATCAGTTTGTCGTAAGCTGCAAGTTAATTTAGGTAATCGGTCGATTAGTCTTTAAGTTTAATCCACATCTTCATTTCCTTCATTAAATTCTTGTTTCTATCATCCTACTTGCTGAATAGTCTATTAATTTCGGCTAAGCATCCTCTTGAACGTTTTAATGGTGTCTCGTTTTCGATGGTCTCCTAAACCATCGGTATATTCTGTGTCGTTCTCACTTTTGTTAATTCTCCTATTTTTGTTCTTTTTTGAAAGTCAACAGGCCTCGACGCGTGCATCGTTTTGCACACGGCTGCTATAGCGTACCTTTCTGTCCAGGTGACCATCGCTTTCGATTAACAATTGAAAACCGGGAATTACGACATTTTGGAATGATAAACCATGTTTATAGTTGATTTTTAGTGACTCTCCAACTTGACTCCAATTGATAACAGTCCAGCTGTAGCGTTCGCTAAATGCTACCGACTTATTCGGTCGTGATTAATTGTCCAATCGGCTAGAATAGCTTTCCATTGCCTGTTTATTGGAACACCACTTTGACTGATGTCTGCTTACGTTGCCGCACAACTAAGCCGGAATCGTAACGTTTTTTTTGGTATCTGCACAAAGCAAAAGTTTCAGCCACAGCAATGTGCTCAGGACGCTGCCCCACGCAATAAAAGGCATGAAGGAAATCCCGTCATGCATTTCACCCCGACTTTACCACCCTTTTTCCCCTCGTTTTCTCTCTGGGATTAACTTGTTTCACTCTCTTGGCTACGTTTGTCAGTCTGTGTAAGTATTCTTGTTCACCCATCATTGCTTTCTACCATAGCGTCATTAAAACCACTTGCATTTTCGATCGGTTACAGTGCTGAGGAATCTTAACTTTAAGGTCATTTATCGTGAGAAGTCGAATTCTCAAATGAACTGTTTCGGCAACTGTGCAGGGCTATTTCTGGCGGACCGGAGAGCGTTTTTCTGAAAAGCAAATTTGTCTGTAGGTGCACTCAACTGTAAAAAAGGCAGACGTGATGTGGCAACCGTTAAAAGTGTCCTTGGTGCCACTCTTAACCAATAGCACTAAATTAGACTTATTTTTCGCTACAAAATCCTCGGCCGGTACACAATCGCCCTTTAAAGACCGACCCCCTGGATTTTTGGCCAGTTTGTCACATTCCGCGTGGTTATAGGACAGGCTGAAATACCCCGAGAGGAAAATCTGCGATATTTGTAGTTTACGAGGCTCCTTGCGGTGTGCTTAAAACCAATTTACCTTGTGATGGTCATGTTGAGCAGAAGCACTTTTTGACTCTCTTGAGGTCTTAGCACGTTCTAACTACCATCAAATAAGCAGCTGATATTTAGTGTAACATTACCGAAGTTGTTGATTTTCAACCGTATTTCTGCTGGTTTACACAATCCCTTCCTTTTCACCCACCTCTATTCACTCACAGCATTCTACATTACTCCGCAATTATAAGTGGCTGCACTTAATTGCATAGCCTCTGATATCGGCTTACATTAGTTTTGTGTTGTGTTGTTCATGCTCTTTCGAACAGAAAAACCGGGTGCCGCCTGGAAAACCGCTTCTGCTGAACGTATTCGCTATTTTACATGTCAACGTTAAAAGATTTAGTTTTCCTCTTTGGCTTTCAAAACATAGAATGAGATCCATTGGCAAAAGGTTTTTTTTAAACGCATATTCGTGGTCATTTAGCCATTGTCGAGGGAGGTTCGCTAGGTTAGGCTTTCAGTCATCCTTGGTTGAAGTACTTAGGCCTTAGCAACTTGAACGCTTGACGTCATTTCAGAAGCAGGTAAAGCTCTTGGATCGGGGGTTATGCTGATTTTGTGTGCATTGCATTTATCAATATTGACTTTGAGAGGTAGCCACTACATAATGTAAGGCTATGGATTTCGACCAAGCTCGAGGGTGCTTTGAGTACTAGTAGGGATTCAAGGAAAAATTACTTATTATCCGTCACTTAAAGAGATTTAAAAGGCTGCCAAATGGAGATTAATTTAGCCAACGTCCTTGCTTTTGGGACATAACTTGTGGGAGTATTTGTTTGCCTCTGGTCCACGCCCACAGTAGTTTGCTATGAGCTGCTTTGTGACCCATCCTATAGCTTCAGTGCGTTCGACGTGGATAATGACTCCCTTGAATATGTACACAAAAGTGGCGCTCAATCTTATCTCCACGTTCTCATATATTTTTGTGTTGAAGTTGTCACTTTCCGATCTTCGACTCTCCCTTTTCCAGGTTTGGCCTGTTTACTACAAACATGACGCAAACATCCCCGAACAGCCTTCCCTTCCCCAACCACCCGCCAAAGTGACCCTTGCACCATTTTTACCAGGTTCCAAGTTGGATGCGGAAGACCGTACTTGCAACATTGATACATTGGATCAACCAAGAGACGATCATAGTGCTCAAATAGATATGCTTTTCAAGTAAGTGTTATGTACGAATGTCATTTTTACACCAAGGCTAACGTACCTGTTTTGTGCCCAAGAAGTGGACTAAAGAACTCACAAATCCTTAATGGTGACTCGTGGTAGTAAGTTCGGTAAACATTCTCAGGTGTTGTGTTGTGTATGTGAGTTCGTGGTATGCATGTGCCATAAGTACGTTGTATGCAATGCGGATCATCGCGTCCATTTTGTATCCCCGCCCCCGATAAACGTTTCACTGCTTGTGGCTTCAGACCGGATTTCGTTTCCAGTATGCATGTTCTATCGCAATTTGGATTTCCAGCCCTTGATGGAATAACGATTTGGCTATGTAAAATTTTGAACAACGACCTGACAACTGATTTAAGACACTTTCCTTACTACACTGATAACACTGTCGGGTTGCGTCATCAGTCCAAAAACTTATTCGTATGAACGGATCATAGGTTTTCCGCTGTCATTTACGACTTTCACCGTTTCATTAATCTGTCTATTCCATTTCCACAGAATCGAGTTCAACTTCTTAGTTGTTACCAAACCAGTCTTGAGACCGTCATTGTTTTCGAACGTCATGCCTCAAATGGCTTGTAAAACGGTAGAAAGGTGGTTATTGGATGGACTGAGGTCCGAGTTGCGTGGAAAATGCGTCAAGGTCTCCCAGCCGATTTCCGAGTGGCCATTTTGGTTGTCATTGTGTGTGGTCGGACGTAGTCATTTTGCAGATTTACATTCCCTCAAAAATCAGGTTGCTTCTGTCGAATACTCTCGGTCAGGCAACATAACTGAGCAGCCCAAAGGTGGTGATCGGTTGGTTGATTGCGCGCAGGCATTTACGAGTGTATTAAGCCATCGGATCCCTACCATATGCAAATCGTCGGCTTTTGCGGAGGGAAATTCTTTTTCGCTCGCGGCGTTGCTTCCTTGCCTCTACCTAACTACCCTTTCTTCTGCTTAAAATTTACGCAAAAGGCATCACTTTTCGTCGCCTGGGCAAATGCGATACAGGCGCCTTGATTTGTATCTATGGGCGCCCGCGCAAGCAAGTCGATCACATTAGTTAAGCGCCAATGTTTTAGGCTTTCCGTTAGCTCGTGGAGCACTCACGCTTCAGTCTTTTGAATCTTGTCAATTGATTTCGGGTGGAAAAAGTAGTTATCTCGTCGAAATTCATTTGCTCAGCCAGCTCCAGCGTGGCTTGGGGTCCACTCCCATCTGGAAGTAGAGCAAATTAAACTAAAGCAAACTCATGAAAACCCATAACAGCTTTTCTGTGGAGTAAAAAGCTACTTTTCAAACCTGACGAAAATGTAGTGACAATAAAACGAAAGGGCCTATTCCTCAACCACTTCGCTCAATCTCGGTCAAAATTTTCCCCCATTTCCTCTTTTAGGTGATACTTTTACAAATATCTGCTAGCATTTGTCTTTCTTGGTCAATAATAAATCATTTACCAGCAGTTTTTTGAGTTATGGCTGGTCGCACAATTTCTGATGGTGGATACTGCAAAAACCTGCGACGGGGGTCAACCACTCATACGTTATATCCCGTTTATTTCACCATGCATGCAGATTTTGTTTGAGAGCGAAACGTCGCACAGGATGCTTTCACACTGCCTTCGTCAGTTGCCCTCAATTAGCTTCTCGTTTCAACCGGAGTATTGCTAATACGGAGTGCCTCCGCCTCAAAGAGGGTGGAGGGAGGTTAATCCCACACGAAACTCCAACACTCGGCTCACTTGGCACCATTTACATTTTTCAGTATCGGCAACGGTTTACACAAGCGTAAATTTCGATCAAAAATCGGCCAATGGTGATTGCTAGGTGAAGAGCTTAATCTGTTTCGCATAAGTAGTTTTGCTTTCGTCTGATAAAACCAGCCTGAAGTAGCTAGGTTCATTGCTCGTTCTGACAAGGTAAGTAAGTTGCACAAAATGAAGTCTGTCTCTTGATTCGCGAGCGCCACCGTGCAAGTGTATGGAATACGACCACAATTTAGCACGTGCTGTCTCCTAGGACGCATTAGGCAGTCTCCTGTTTTTTTTTGTTAAAAAATGCACCCGGTCAGCTTGCTCGTGTACAATCATTAAATGTTAATTTGGGGTTCTGATGTTTTCATTCTAGCTACCTGTGGTACTCTTCCCAGCATTGCATGTCACTATACAAATGAACCTTACCCTTAAGTCGATTATTCATTGCTGTTGTCTTTGGTCGAAAAGTGCCAAGTCACTACTCATCGACTCTATCAACATTGTAAATATACTTAAATCTATTTCTGCCTTTTTGATTTAGTGAACTCATCGCCCTTCCTAGAATTCGCCGGCGGTAACCAATTCACCATGAACCTTCGAGCGCATTTTGTATTAACGTTTCTATCCAAAATAAATTCTACGTCTGTTTACTTTTTTTTTATTCATTTTTAATTCACAAAAATTCTTTTTCATTTCCAGTCTCGAGGAGCCTTCGAATGTTAACATGGAGGGGATCCACTTCATTTGTCGGACCGTTTAATTATTCATAAAAAGAATTTAGTAAAAAAGCGACCCCTTATCACGTCCTGTTGAATTTGACATTTTGGTGGTGGACTGCTTCTCTGCGCGTCCGCAATAGGCCCCAGCTAAAACATGTAACAAATCCACGCTGATACAACTCGAGGCCTTCGGCAACAACAGGGAGGACCTAGAGAGCGCTTTCGTGGGAGGATTGATTTCTCTTCTCTTAGAATAATCTGGTCCTTGAGGCTACCTTGGCTGTTTAATTCCCCATTTAGTAAGCATGAATGTCCATTCCCCTCAAGCGTACAGAGGGCTATTACGGACTGCATCGGCTGTTGTGAAATGAGTTGACAGGCACGCTAATGGTAATTGGATACATATTAGGTTTCACTCATTTAGGCTCATCTGGAATGTGGAACGGCTTCCAAAAGCCATTTTGCCTTCCCACGACTGTGATGTTCTGTGCGTTATTTTCGTCCGAGCTTAATTCAATCAAATGCGTTATTCAGTCTATCATAAGACGTGAGCTGCCCCAGAAATAGGGACTGGACTGCCCTGTGAGCTTACGAAGATTTAGAAAGATTTGAATCTACATGGTAATGTGATAAGGAAATTCTACCTAATGAGGAAATACCATGTTGGGCAATCAGTCCCAACTCCCGGGTTCTTTTGTACGTTGTTCGTGATTTAGGAAATGAATTAGTATTTGTTCCAAATGCAGTTTGGTAGTCAAAATCACCGATGTGCCTGCGTTTTAAGTACACAAACATTAAGTCTGTCTCCAGGTACCTATTCTACTTTAGTTTTCAGTCTTGGATCTAGTCATAGGAACCGTTAAAATGGAACAACCTCTGAACATATCTCCCGGGAAATTTTATTTGGGCACAGCTATAGGGTGTTCTGGAATGGTGTCGGAAATAACAGAACAATCCAATCCTAGTACGTGTCATAGATGTTGGGTTATTTTGTAACTACTCGCTGCACTTTCCAGTGTAAGTATGTCTTTTGTATTGACCGCTGACTGACGTTGCCATTGCGAAAACATTCTGGTGTGAATGTCAAGGACTACTGTTTGCTTTATGATTCTAGGTGCTTTCTGCTTACAATCGCAGCTTTCAGTGTTATACCCCGACAGTTACCAGCGAGATCTACCGCTTTGATTGTTGGATGTTAAGCTTACAATTTGTTACATCGAGTAAAGTTAATTATGTTTACGAAGTCGAATGCTTTGTGAAGAGTCTCAATGTTGTTAATCTTGGTTGCCATAAACCGTTGACCTCAAAGCTTTTATACTGATTCAAGTATGGTAGATTAGCGTATGCTGTGCTACGATATCACACTCTGCAGCTGAGAAGTAAGGCGTGGAGAATGATTAAACGCTCACGTTTTCACTGCCCCTATTTTCTATCTAAAACCTGCGTAATGCATGTTGTACTGAGCCACAAAATACTATTTCTTGTTCCCTTAAAATCATACAACTTAACCGAGGTCATTTACTGCCATGAATTTTGACTCAAAAACGGAGTAAAGGTAACTTCCTTACAGACACATAGTTTAGTGCAGAGACAGTCTTTAGAATTAACGACGTAGTTCTAATAGATAACCTCTGTCTTCATGTCTGTGGAAATGTACATCATGGTAGTAATAGTTGTTGCTAGTAACGCTTAGACTGACTTTGGATTTCAATCGTGATAGCAATAATTGATCACGTCTGGGAATGTGTTCTCACACTAGCCGTTTAATTTGTTCTTCTAGATACACTTATACGTTTGGCCTTACGGTATTAATCAAACGCAGCTGCGTTGTAGAACATTTATCTCTTCCGCCGTTGTTTGCTGTATCAATTTCCGGGCACTCACGCGCATCAGTGCGTTTTACACTGTTCCCTTTCGTGCTTTATGTTGACCGATGTAATCCATGAAACTGATAAACCTCTTTACCGACGTCAGGTGTGAGCGCTAAGGTCGTATTGGACATGTTCAGCACACAGTTGGTGTTTTTCGTTGTAATGATGTTGAATGCGTAGAACCTTTAATCCTGAGCGAGTTAACAAGTCAGCAATGTAAAAATGCTTAAACCGTCGTTGTCAGAAAATGTGCGAGTTTTTTTGTGTTTAGGAGTTAGTGCTGTATTTCATCTTAAGTCAGACGCATTATTGGGAAAGCTACGAATAAAATTACATCACAGCCAGTTGTCCAACCGCAGACACCCTATCATTGAATCTAGACGTCTCTAGGAACTTCCGGGCGTTATTGTAAGCTGTGTGTCCTACTGTGTAATCCAACAGTGCTTGTGATGATAGGGAAAACTTAGTTCGACCATGTCCCCTAGAGTGGCATTAAAACCTGCGGCTCAAACACCCAGTCCTACGATCAAGCCGGGTAGTGGCGCAGTATCTCCTTTTATTATCGATCTATGCCACGCCACTTCAAACACCCATGACCGCGTGTTTTGCCGTGGCGGGTCGTACAAGTAGCAACAACCCTCCAGTAGGAGATGAGCAGCGACTGCAACTTCGTGTACACACTACCAGAGTATGTCCTTGACCGGACTGTAATTATTAATGGTAACCATGAGCACCGCGTTAGTGGCTTTAAACTGGCAAAGGCCAGTGACTACTTTAAACGTCAGTTAATTGAATTACGAAGGGGTGAGCTCGAAAAATCTCGAATTCGGGAAGATGAAAAACAGAAGCATCCTCGCCGAGCACGTGCTCGAAGTCTTTGTGATCTGCAGATAGAGCCACTACATGTCAACTATGATGATCTGATCGGATTCGAAATGATGTTGTCCTTTACTCATTGCTCTGAAGAGGCAAGATGCGACTTAACCAAGTCCTTAAATAGTAAACAACTCGTCTCAATTCTAAAGGCGGGAACCCACTTTGAAGTTCCAGATTTTGTGGAATATTTTATTGATGCTATGAAACAAAAACTGACAACACAAAATGTCTGGGACTACTGGACTGCTCTGGAGCCGATTTCAGATATCGCACCTGATTTAACAAATTTTAGCAGAAATTTCCTGCTCAAACACTTCCTTGAGACTTGCTCAAGTGACGAGTTTCTTTTACAGACAGCTGACAAACTAAAGCTCCTCCTTCGTGATGACGCCCTAAATGCTTCAAATGAACTGGAACTTTTCAGACAGCTGGAGCGGTGGGTCGCGGTTGACCCGATAAAACGAAGTGCTCATTTTGGTGGACTTCTTGCTTGTTTACGTCTGGGTCGCCTGACCGCGGCTGAACTTGATGAAATCAAGGCGAGCATTTATGTTTCCGAGAATCAGCAGGACTGCAGCAGAATTCTCTCTATCGCTCAGTCCATCGTGGATTCTAACACCACTGGCGTAAATCCGTCTGCACAACAGTCTGGTGATGATGCTGAAATCCTGACGTACTTGAAGCGGCCACGTCTTCCACATGCGGCGATCTTCGTGGTTGGAGGGTGGGAAGGAAATCAAGACGATCCTAACTTTGGCCCTTCCAGAGCAATCCAAGTTTACAATTCTCGAAGTGATACATGGCGTCGAATTGCCAGTGATGGAATAGCCTTAGATGAAGGTCACGCCTATTCGGGTTGTGTGCTTTACAAGAATAGGATTTACATAATCGGCGGTTATATTTCTAGTGGGCCTACTCAAATGCTCAAAGTACTTGAGTTAGCAACAGGAACGTGGAGGTACCTCTCCCCAATGCACGAAAAGCGTAACTACATTTGTGCTTGCCTCTTAGACAATGCCATATACGCATTGGGTGGACACAACGGCCGTCATCGCTTGAACACGGTGGAACGTTACGATCCAGAACAGAATAACTGGACATTTGTTTCCCAGATGAGACAAGTGCGAAGCGACGCGGGAGCTGACTCTTTGAACGGAAAGATATATGTGTGTGGCGGATTTGATGGGCACCACTTCTACGATTCTGTGGAGTGCTATGACCCTAAGGTTGATCAGTGGACCCTCTTAGCCCCAATGCAGAATATTCGAAGTGGTGTTAGTGTAATTGGCTTCAATAACTGTCTCTACGCAATTGGTGGTAACGATGGTCTGCAGCGACTGAGAACAGTTGAACGATACGATCCAGAAACCAACCAGTGGCAAACAATGCCTTCAATGATCAGACAGCGGAGTAATTTCTGTATTGTCGCAATGGACGACAGCATATACGTAATGGGTGGATGGAGCGATGAAACAAACTCGACCATTGCTCTAGTTGAGAAGTGGGTTCCTGGAATGCAAAATTCTTGGGAACAAACAAAGGAACTTTACCTGCCAGCCAGTGCTAACTGTTGCTGTGGGATAAAAGGCCTTGATGTAATAAAGAATTTCCTCTGACGGTGGACGATTTGGAGTCGCTTGCTTTATCCTTTCAGTAAGTATAAAGCTAGAACTGTCTATACATGTGAATATGGAAATTCTATCTGCTCGATGTAAATTCCTGAAAAACGTCAATATACAACACCGAAGGGTGAATGCTGCAAAACAAGTTCAAGTCGTCCTACATCGCTTTTCTTAATCGAGATTCGCGATTTTGTACTCCGACCCTCTGAGGTTTCTCTCAGCTGTCTCTTTAAACCTATGTAGCTTTTGGGTAACGGAATATGGTTTGGATTATTTATGTGTCCTGTTATTTACGTGAGGATTTGATTCTGGTGCACGGGAAGCAACACAATTTCTTGTCCTCTTAAGGATCACCGTATTTCGTTCCGCCACTGGCTTTTTGCTTATGGCGGCTGCAATACAATCTCTTCAAAGGTACTGACTTATTTTGCTGTCAATCCAGGAAGAGACCTTGCTATTATTTCATTTAACCTGTTGGTTTTATTTTGGAGTACAATTTGGTGCGCGAACCATGACCCCAGCGTGAATTTGTATGTGATGTGTGGGCGATCAGTTTCTTATGCAAATGGTGAAATACACCTTAAAATGTTATTTTTAATTGCACACCCTCTTTTAGCGTTCTGGGAGATTAACTCAAGGTTTGATAACATTTTTTGTTATGCGCCATCGACTCAAAGGCCGCTATTTATCTATGTGGGTTCTAGCACACATTCGAAGGTTAATTGAAATATCCTGAAGACAAGGATTTTCATTTTTGTCACATCATTTCATAGCAAAACGGAAATCTGACCCATTGCGTAGAAGGAAGTAGAGCGAAACACGGGTTTTCCATTCAAGCACGAACCCCATGAATTGTCTAGGCTACCATTCCTGTCGGAAGCAGTAATGTCATTCACTTTTAAGTTGAGTGATCTGCCGAGTTTTGTACTTTTATAATGCTTGGACAAAGCAAAAACGGTTTCCTTTTGTGCTACAAATTAACTTACCTACTCTAAATCCCTATTTTCGCAGACTGCAAAAGTTCACATGGCTAAATTTCGTGAAATTTTCTAGCAACAAATTGTTGTCTGTTAGTTGCATTTTAAAGAAATATACGAGGATTCATTACGCATGTAAAATGAATTGAAAAGGCCTTAGCAGAGTCATGACATTAGTTCAACCCTATCCTCCCCATGAGGTAAAAATGAAAATAATTTGGAAGAACCACGTCGTAATGTTATGCCTTATTTAGCTATAAGCATTCATGGGTCATTTAAATTTTGGACAAATTCTGATGTTAACCTTGAAATGTGAGATATCCGAGGCCTACAGAAATAATTATCACAAAGCAAGGCCTCTCGCGGTTGACTGAGGATAACTAATCGAAATCGTATCTTCATAGGCGCAACGTGTTTGAACCCTAGTGATCATTTTTTGTTGAAATGTTTAATTTATAAATAGGACAGTTCAGTTGTGTAAGTCTGTAAAGGATATCTAAGTTTACAGGACTTTAAATTTCTATTTTAAGTCTTAGATTTCACAGGTCACCTGCGAAACTATTTTTTGAAGTTTTAGTACCTTAAATGCTTTCCAATAAATGCAACTTCTACTTAGCTTTCAAGTATCGACTAAAGCCTCTGCATGTCCACTGTTTCTGCAGTGTAATTTGGGCGTGAACCTGCTCACTTCCAGCACACTGGTTGGGCGACGTCGGGTACGGTTGTATACAGTGGATGGCGTAATCGAGGCCGGTCAAGCTCCGACACGCTGTTCTGTGTAGCTTGCGCATTGTGCGCGCCTGCATTGCCACGCGGATAGGTGGCTCGTGTCTGGTGGAAAAGCAGAACAGGCAGAATTTGCGCTACGTGGTGGAGGTTCACAGAGCTGTGGCGACAGTTTCGTGTCACTTCTCTTCCGTAAATGCTGGTTCAAGTTCATGAAATGATGGTGGATTATGGCGAATGTAGGGCACTTGCGGCCGCATGCAACAGTGAGCTCCTTGACGAGTTCGTCGTCGTGGTGGCGAAACACAGTTGTAGTCAGCGATCGTCTGTTGACGCACATCGCAGAGTCTTGGAGGTAGCGAAACGCCAAACCTGCCTGGAATAAGGCTATATGAATGAGGCTTGAAAGGCCCTACTCGAAGTCACGTAAGCGTGACACGCGAAGGGGCTTTCCGCTGCTGGTACAGCGTTACTGATGCGTGCACGCTCACATAAAGCAAGAATGCATTTGTTTACCTCTAAGTATTCTGTTCTAATGGCCTCAGGAACGCCAAAGCCGCATCGATCGTGTAAATACGTAGAAATATTCGCTGTCACTACCGCTACATTCTACTCACAATTTGTTACAAACAATCCAAATATTTGACTGATTCTGAAAGCCCCTTGTCAACTTCTGATACACTAGTAAACAGAAGCGAATTTACGACATTTTAAGTGTCTTGTTTCGAGCAGATTCGATTTAAGCAACTTCAAATTCCTGTTTTGTTGAATACTATGACCGCCACACTCCTGCCACATGAAATGTGTCAATATTTAGATATTTACCATGCTGAAGTTCACTTTACTTATCGAAAAGATTAGTCAACTTGTGCACAGTCTGACCACTCCTTGTTGTTCTTTTTAGGGAACCAGATTGACTCGAGTTATGTTCTCTTTCTCTGTGCCCAGGAGTCAGGTAAATGTGATACTTCATTCAACTGAAGACCACATTTGCATTGCAGATCATTTGGAGACGATTTGTTGCTGCCAATGTCACAACAATGCCTTCTGATAGAATGAAGACGGTTAGGAATGCTAATTTTGCTAGAATATGTTGTTTATGACTTCCAATGTATTTGGTGGCATTTGTGGAAGGTGCGAAAGTTAATATTGATGATTGGCTCCTATAAATGATAACTCGACCCACAAGTTTTGTTAAGGTGGAATAGTATTTGGACTTCTTAATGCGAGAATGTTTCAAGAAACACGCAAGCTTTAATCTTGTGCTTTTTTTCTATTCTGGCTATGGATAGGGTCAGTTTTTTACTCCATTTGTTTGTCGAGAGGTCGAACGTGGTCTCTTAGCTATTCCATTAATCACAAATTCAAGGCCATCATTAAAGGTACCTATCTGTGAAACGAAAACCTCCTTCACCAAATTCGAAATCGGGAAAGAAGTCGCTACTTTTATTCACCTTTCCGTTTTTGATGCTGCGTTTTCAGATAAGTGCTACACTGCATTATAAGCCCACAGAATTATCCATCACGCCGAAACTAGTTTGTGAGGGTCGGTAAAAGACGATTATTGATTTTATCGTGTTCTTTGCCATAAGGCAATGCTGTACACAGGCATCTTTTTTTTTCAAACCACGTTTCAGTTTGTGTTTGAATTGTTTCTGAAGGAATCGATTTTTTTTAATTTCAAAAATTAATTTGGCAAAGAGATTTCATTCGCAAATACCCCTCGAGGCAAATATTTCGAGTAGATGAGAGGCGTCGGAATCAGGAGATTCAGTCGCCGACCACCTCCATCCACTGTCGTGGCTAGAATGTCTGACATTGTGAAAAGCACCATATTGCCTATAAGCTGATTGCTGTATAATAGTAAAACCACTACTTTCCGTGTTGTCAAATCGAAACAGAGAGATTTAAAGCAATACGTTTCCCGCAAGCCAAGGCTCAGACTTGAAGCATGCATTGCAAAACAGTTTGTTCATAAATCAAGTTTGCTAATTAGTCTACCAAGTTGCCCCAGAATTACATGGGTCAGCTATAAATCCAGTAATTGTGTAAATACTAAACCCTCTTTCTTCTCCTAGCGTACACTCTGACCATGTGCTAGGCACTTAATTTTTGTTTGATCCAAAATGTATATACTTTTCAGAGTGGTCCTTAGGAAATGTAGTTGATTGAATTTGTCAGTATTAACAATAATTAGATCTGATTGCCAACTGATTTGATTAAAGGCTCTGTCATAACTTTCATGTCAATTTACAAGCATTTTGCTATAAGTTCTGGCTACATTTGAAGTTAACCACAAGTATATGTGTCAGGGATATTGACTTTTGCTGCAGCAGTTAGCAACAACTGACGCTGCTGTCTTCTTATATGTTAAAGACGAGATTTAAACGGCTAACCGACTGCTAGTTGAGAAACAGCAGTTAAGTCATATTTTAATCACTGAAAACCTATTAGTACAAGTTTACTGTGCATGATTACTTAAATAGCTAAAATGACCGTGCATTAGAAATCCACTGTGACGTCTCTAGATGCACCTTTTAAGTGCGTTAAATTCAAACCTAAGGGAAAATAATCTGGCATCTAGTCTTATTTCATTTAATGTGTCCTGGAATTTACATTTCCCCGTCACAAACTTATCATTTCTCCATCTTCAAATACTCCATACCTTTCAATTTCACTCTTGCACCCCCGTGTTCTACCGCGCACTTGAATCATGCAAAGCTCAGGCCTGGAGGCCAAATCAACGGTCAAGTCATCATCACCCTCACTTTTTTATAGGTTAAAAACGAGTGTCCCTTCTTTTTCACAATGGCCAAATAGATCCTATTTTTTAGTAGTGACTGTAATTGATTTTGTGTTTTAATGCAGAACCATCCCTAGGGATCATTATAACTTTCGTTGTAATGGGAATTTATTAAAGGTTAATGCAACTATTAATTAATAATGCAAGGCCATAAGGTTAGACTGTTCAAAACGTAAATAAACTTAATCACCTAGTGTCTATTCATGTTTTTATGCTACATTAAGCGTTATCCATCTGGCTCAGTGAAACCTGTCTGGACAAGCGTCTGGCTCTAATCTTTAATGATTTATCCACAGAATTTGATTAAGTTACTTGGCATTATTAGGCCAGTAGCCTGATTCCTGGGTTTCGTAATATGAGCTTAAATTGGGGCCGAAATTTATATAAAAACTTAGTTTTATTTGACCCAAGATCGTGAGAGTGGTTATGTAATTGGGTCGGGAACAATACATTCAGGCTTGTATCCGTTTACCTGTACATTTTCAGTTTTTTGCCCTTATCAGGAGAAGTATTCGCACTCAACATGAGGTTTTTGGGTCGACATGAGCAGTTTTACAATGTAACAGCCAACTTTTGGTGCCTTTTTATTAGAATTGTTAGGTCCCGTATCTTTCAAATCTTGACATCCATTAACTGCTGTTTTGAATTTGCTGGGTTCACCTCAGCAAATCGGTCAGAACAGTGATGCTTTTTAAGGTTAATTAAAGACTTGAGTGTTGATACCCTCACAATCAATCATTTGAGACATACATGGTTGAGGTGGCGCTCCCCATTAGTTTGCACAAGCCACTTACGTTTAGCTCTAGCCATGACCAGGTACTCAAGATCCCTTGTGTGACGCTAGATCCCACCTTCGCACGCTGATTTTAGACAAATCAAGACCTTCTGCAGATAGCTTTTAATGTCTCGGCCAATGGTCGAGTGATTTGTTAGAATATGACCACTTGTATAAGTCGAGGGTAATCTTCACCTGATGGACGAAGGCGGATTAACATAGATGGGGTTGTCAGGATGACGCCGTGAGTGACTCACCCGCTGACTCAGCGTGCCTGGCGGACCGTGTAAGCAATGACGAAATCCTAACTCGTGATGAGCCGTCCTGGGGAATGCTGGATCTCCAACAGCCACTTTGGACCGTTCCAAGTTCTTTTCTAATCCACGTTACTAACACCCAATTATTAGTTTAAAATGGCTCATTACCAAGACGGAGTGCTTTAGCAGATAATTTGGGACCCCATAAGTCCCATTTATCAATCTGCGGGTCTTATCCATCTTGACCTTTTGCTTCTTACGTGAAACTTTGACAAACAGTTGGATTTGTGACTTAGCAGGTTAGCTCAGCAACTTTAGTTGAGAGTGTGGTCATCAAAGCGAATTGTGTTTAAAACAATTCAGTGCACAAATATATAATATATCTCAAACGATTACTTCAAACACCTGGGTTTAAATTCTATAGTCACTGACTGCAATTAAAGCAAACTTTATTTCGTATTTACAATCCATGCAAACTAGTGTAATAAGAGCCCGGAAAAAATGTCTAATTTAAGAACAACTTTATACCAAAAAGAGTTTCCTCATTTTTACAGCTAGTGCTTCCAGTAAAACCGCTGGTTTCATTCGAGTTTTAATGTGCTTTTAAAGTTTTGTGAACCCATAAAATTAGTTTTAAATGTAAACTTTTTAAAAGGGGGTTTTGAGTACATAGGTTTGCATACCTCAAAACAGTAAGAAGGACTACCGGTTTATAGTGAGCCTCACACGATTATGGGTCGTGTAATTTATTTAAGCCTTGAAGTTTAGTAAACAAGATCTTTTACCAAAATTGCCATCACAAGTATTCCAAGCTTCTAAGCTATACAATCTACCAATCGAATTTGCAGTTGCTATGCAACAAAAGTTGTTACTAACCCAGACAAATTTTTAAAAGCTGTCCAAGCTTTCATCAAACTTTTTCCAACTCCGTCTTTGTGTCGTGCTTCTCCGGTCACAAAGAAAACCTGAAAAAACCTGCATAATTAGTCGGGAAGACATTTATCATAATTTAACGGACTAACAATTTAAATTTGAAAAAAAAACAATGGCTTAAAATAAAAACGAAAAGCCTCACAGACATTAACTCATTAGGATTAAAGTAACCATTTTAAAAGTGAACCTTTAGAATGAAATTTTGGAAATGTTTTGCTTGAAATCATAAAATTAAAGTGCTGTAGCCAAATCACTCGTCGATACTGCCTGTGACATTAAGGAATAGCGTACTTCAAGTCACTAAGGCTTTCTATCACTGTAATCTAGTGTTCACGCCTTACATTAGATTCCATTGGCCAAAATAAGGGACGTTTGCGATTGGGCTTTAAGTAAGCGTACCCTAGTTGGTTTCGTAAGACTGAATCACTTCGCCTAGCATACTTATTCAAATTCAGTCCTCCATAACTGAGCACCACTGCGGATGCTTATTCGCCGAGAGGAAAAAAATGTACCAATGTAATAACCAAAAATGCAGTCAATCAAAAAAGTCAAAATTAAAGACTATAGGACACTGGTTTTTGTGCAAAGTGTGGGTGAGTATAACTGCATCAATATCCATAAATGTATATACATATAGATATTTACTGCAAGTTCAAGTTGTGCAAAAAGTGATCATTATTTCATGTATCTTTTAATAAATTTTATTTATTACCCATAGTTACTTTAAAGGGGCAGGGAACTGTGGCTCAAATAAGTGGCTTTGTGGACAACTTAACAGTTTGCGAAAACTTGTCACTCTTGTAAATTTGAGATTTAAAAAAAAACTCTTTTTGCAGATTAAAATTAGGGATCGCATTTTCTCTTCATTTTTTCAAAATATAAAATCAAATAAGCATGTGCATCCCACTTATATAGAGCTACTTAATTCAAATTTTAAATACTTCAATACTCGGCTTGTTGAGCTACTGATTAAGGTGTAGTTAATCACTTTTTTACACTTTGACAGCTTGTTTATGTGTTTTCGTAGGTACAATTTGACAATTGTGGAATGAGGTTTAACAGTTAGTTTAATCTGCAATTTAGTTCAAGACGGTGGATGACGAGAGTTGCAAAGGATGCGACGAGTCAGTATGTACAGTTTAACATTTTCTAAAACATATAACTACCGCTTCAGCAAGCCGATCGACTGTGACTTCTATTTTGATCAATGAAAAGCACCATGATAAACGTAGTTTCTAGTTGAGTCGATTAATTATCTATTAATCTTATATTTCTAAGGAAACAAAAATGTTACAGTACCTTCGATACTGGTTTTTTTCCTACAAAATAAATTTTTAGGTACTGAAATAAATGGTAATGTAAAAAAGATTGTATTAACGGGAGCTAATAGGTACAATGAGTAGTAAAATGAAAATAATGGAGTGAATTACTTCACAATTAACCGACATAGGTTGCTTAATTGTTTTCAACTGAAATACAAAAAAAAGTTTTCTTCTGTGATCAAAAACAGAATGCACTACTGCAAAAAAAAACCAACTGCCGATATAAAAATTATTCTATTTGATTCTTGAATAGTAGTCAGAGTATCTGAAGATATGTCTGCAAAACGGATGAAAAATAGTTCTGATAAAGCTGCCTAAAACTTATTTTCGATTGCTTAATGTCGCTTATTCAATTTGATAACATGACGTAATAGGCAAAAGTTATACAATGCTCAGATTTTTTGATTTTTGCAAAACAAATTACATCAGAGCACCAGATGCTGCACCATCAGTCTACAAAGATGAGTCTACATTTTTCGACATAATATTACTCACAATTCTGTACTGCAATATGGTGATGTGCGTGTAGAGTGAATTTAAAGTTTACAGGTTGTGTCCCAGACGGGTTTTCCCTCACTCAGATGCTACGGCTGAAAGGTCTCGGGTACAGTGTCCGTGTGAGTTCATTCGCGGCTTCTCCATCGATTCGGCGTCGATTCATTGTGATCAGTTGCTCCCACGTTACTGTCCTATCGAGTGCGCCCTAACGTGAATCAGCTAATTTGAGATGGTCATTCTGTCGCATTTCAACCAACCTGCATCTGTGCATAATCCTTGCACTGATTGAGTGCGTGGGTTTGTTCATTGACATGCCTTGTAAACCCGAATCCATTCCTGCAAACATCTCACCACAAGAAATGACTTGTATGAGACAACGACTACCAGTCTGCGGTAACGTGTGCTTTCCACAGAAACTAAAACACGTAGGATCAAACGGAGCATCTGATTCACCCCTCATTCCGCAGTACGGCGTGTTCAAGCGCTTCTCTTGCCAACACATATGCGTGAACATGATATCCGCCTTCAATTGTTCCCCATTGAGGCTAAGCAAGGCGATTTTGAGCCCGTGCATCTGTCACGCTGATCCTCTACCCACTACTTGAAATCTAACTTCCAACTAGTGACACCGCAAATTAGGACCTGCATGTTTCGCAAAGTTCGCTTTCGATATTCAAGCACGAAGGAAGTTACGCGATTCACCTCCCACTAACTCTACTCCTCACCACAAGCACCATGGAAGTGCTTGTTGACGCATTGTGCGTAAGTTCATTCCAAGCAGCATATTCAAGACGAATCCACGTACAGATCCACTGCGTGCGCAGCAAACCTGCTGAAGGAAGTTACTTGTGGAACACTGCCAGGTTACACTTGATCAGGCGATTGGCGTCGTAATGGAAAGAAGAAGAAGAAGAGGAAGTGGTCATTGGAGATGAAGGCATTTCGCTGCTGCACACACACAATTTGACGCATTCTCGAGTTTCAAGCATGCGGCATTGACTAAGGTTACGACAAAATGCGTAGCGTGGAATGTCCTGTAGTTGCGAATGTGCCTTACTGTTTGTAACATTTAGGGTCAATCTAAACCATGTTTTACGCGAGTGGAATATCTTACTATGATGTTGTAAAGGGTTTTGTTTTCGGTGCCTTGTGGTCCTACCGAGAAACTGTATGTTATTAAAATGGTTCTTAACCTAAAAAGACTGCTATTTGCTGCTTACTTCTCAGATTGTGCTGTCGGCAGATGTATGCTGCAGCGCGTTCGGATCGTCTGGTGTTGAGAGTGTGCGACCACATGACTTTCATAAACTCCGGCCCAGACGAGGATCTGAATGTGGCTTCGCAGCGCTCCTTTACACATTGAATTATCTTGATGTGGAATTTTGTTCTAAAGGCATAAGAAAACATTAAAACGTGCATGCATAACATGAGACTTTCAACAAACAGCGAAGTTTGACTGATTAAAAGCCGATGAGGAGCCCGAGAGCTTTATCTGCTTGAACTAATTCATAAAGTAGAAAGATTAAATAGGGATAATTTTTCAATGTCCGTCTTGTACAGTATTTGTAACGTGTTGCAGATCACTAGTAAACAACTGATCTTGAAGCGTAAAGGAGAAACTGGACATGGGATACGGATCGTTATCGTAAGGTGCATGTCTTGGAGCAGTGAAGTATTTACTCTTATTTCGGAGTACGAAAGCATCATTAATTTTATGCAGTGGCAATGAAAACCTGAAGTCAATTGTTGAGTGGTTTTGAAATGTCCCATTGAATTGGATTGTTTACTTTGCAACATATTCCCACCAAAACACGTTTGCGAAAGTTAAATGTTTTGACGATAGTATTAACTGCACCTTGTTCAATCAAATTTTTATGTCTCATAATTTCTTTAAGTACGTCAAACAATCTGAGGGTTGGCTCATGGTGAAACTAATTGCTCAGGGTTGCTTAACAAATGCAGCAAATGAAAGGGGACGCAAATGAACCTCAAATAACTTGTTTAGTGTTTCATTGGAAAGCCGTAGAATTTAGCAAAAACAGCGAATATTAAAGGTAACATCTGAAATGAGAATTAAATTGTTTTCAAAGTTAAATTTAAAATGATTTTCAAATGATGGGCTGCAGGAAATCATAACTTCCGCTGGCATCATTGAAATCATTAGGGATCAAGTCATGTTAGCGCACAGATTAATTCTCCAGCATCAAGAAAACCAGACGGATTTCCGTAGGGATTACTGTTTAGGTTTTGTTTACCAAAAAAGACTCCTTACTCAGTCAAGCTCAACTACCCAAAATGTGGAAAAATTGATATCCAAATATGAACTGCAGGTGTCACGTAGTGGTTAATTTTCGTTCATCATAGATTGAGCACGTGAGATATGACGCAAACACGTGCCCACAGAATACCTTATAACCTTTTTACGAGGTTTGTGAGGGTAATCGTTACTAAAATTATTAGAAAACGTTTAATTTTGTACACTTTGTTGGCTATAACCTGGCAATCTGAAAAAAAAAACGTTTTTTGTTTACCGTGTTTTGCAATTTCAATGCTGTCATTCTTTTAACTGGATAGTAATTTTATTGTTTCAGATGATATTCGCGATATTCAAAACAGTTCGCTAATGAAATGAAAATCAAGTACGTGTCATTGGGCCAATTTGATGGAAAAACTTTCTCACCAAAACTTGCCCAGACGATTGCAAACTGCTCATGTTTCTATGACAGTGATGATTGACACGGAAAAATGTCTATATTATAAATAGAATCTGAATTGTATTTAAGCAGTAAACGGTGTGTCAACAAACCACTCATTTAAAGTCAAAAACACTTAAAAAACTAACTGGCACTTAAAGTTCACTTCACGAATTTGTGTATATCCAGCCACTATATTAAAACAAGGAAAAGCTTTTGAAGGTGACCTCGGTTTGTGGTGCTACCAAACGCAAACATTGATTTACTACAGAAGTCAATGGCATTATTGTCTAAATAATTAATCGAATGCATCCTTATGCAAGTTATAACTCCAGCCAGACTTACTCGAAAAACTTGCTGCAAATTTTAGCCCTTAATCAGAAATAAAGTGACTTGAGCTGCTTATATATTTATGTAAAAGTTTTTTACAGAGAATATTCTTAACCCAGGCGTTGAGTTTGCTGATATTACTAGTTAGAAGGACCTAAATGTGTGTAGCTCTTAGTATGTAGGGGTTTCATGAAAATACTGAACATCAATTGTGTAAATTAATGTAGTACATAAATAAAATAACCCATGCTTCACTTTGCCTTAGCCACAAAGTACGTTAATTTTGCGGGCAACTTAGCCAAGTCTATTTACATGGGTGCAGTTAGATGCGGAATCGGTACTGGTTTTAATCAGTTCCGACTACTCCATTCAACTGTTTGCTTCCAAAAATGTACTGATCTATAAGAATTGAACTTTCGCTGATGAAATCCTGCGTGCATCAATGCACACCCGGTCCACCTTATCGACTCTGTTGCTAGAAGTCGAAAGCATTAACTTAGCCTCCGAAACGCAAAGCCAACATTTTTTACCACTTTGAACCCGGTTTTAAAAGTTCCTGCGTACGATTCAGCGACCTTCTCAAATTGCTTAGAAATTTTGAAGATTAGCTTCACGATTTCTCAAAGACAATAGCGGTACTGAATTTAATTTCTGAGAGAGAATTCAATTTCGTATTATCGACAGAGTTAGCACAGAAATAGTAGTAGTATTAGTAGTAGTAGTAGTAAGAAAAGTGTGTTTGTAGCCTATTACTACGGTCAATAATTGAAATGCACACAGTTATTTTTGGTCTACTTTAACATTAGTTCAACGATACTTATACTATTTTGTGCATTCACTTCTCCCAGCTACATCCAAGTGTCCGGTCAGTTGCCGCCTTTTATCAGATAGCTCTTTAAAAATCCAAAAAAATTATGCAACTGAAATGGGCATGAAGGGGGCCAAAAAGAGTTAATAAACTATTACCGTATTTCCTTTGTGATATATTTTGTGCAATTAAACATCAATTAGGAGAAAAATTAAATTGTTTATGGGGGATCAATCGGTAGGCAATTAGAATTAGTTAGAACAAACAAAAATGTGTCACGACCTCCAAAAAAAGTATAATGCCATACCGACACATGTATTCGGTGTCGTTGAGGGATCCAAAGCCAAAGTCAAAGCCTCTTCGTTTGCTCGAAAGACGAGGGAACCGATTAACCCGGGCACATTCGTCCATCTCTGCATTCAGGTCAACGCAGAAGGCGATGGAGACTTCAAGAAGGCACGCAAACACGCACAGAAGAAACGCTGCAAGGCCAATCACAAAGAATCACACATGCGGTGTTGATGGAAAGTAAAAAAAAAACTTTTGCTTTTTAAATCTATGAAGATGAACTTGAAAAACCAGTCAAAATGGTAGTACAAAATTTTTTTATAGACCATTCAGACTTTTGACACTTTTGTTACCCTCAGCCTGCCCCAGTATCTGTTGCAAAGCCATGTTTGGGTGAAATTTATCATCCATTTCCATCTCTTGCAAGTAATCAACAAACTGATAAATGCAACTACGATGGTTGCTGTTTTCTTGATCGGAGAAGAAACATGGGATTGCGCCATAAAGCTAGGCTCTTAAGTTAGCGATGAACAAAAGCAGTTCGACGTAGGTTGCCGTTCATGTTAGAAATGCTGGAAACGCGAAACCGATCCCCACTTGAATAAACCATTATTGGCATGCATACATCACCGCCCTAACATCTATCCCTTTATACGGCCTTTTAGACGCGCTGTGACAGGGAGCATTTATAATTTTTTGCTGATTGCATAAAGCGGATGATAGTGGCATTCCTAAAACAGTGAAAAATGCGCATAAGTAAAGTTGAAAACCCAAAATCTCAAAATCGCGTTAAAGTAAATTACTGGTTTATTTACATGGAAAAAAAGAAACGATATTTTGATTAAAAATAACCATCCTTAATGCGAAAATGTAAGCCTTACAAAAAGCAGCTTTTAAAATTATTAGGATTTAATTTTAAGCTGGCTCGAATTGCAATCAAGAGGAATTTGCCTAAATTTATATTCTGCTCAATACCAGAGAGAATTGTTACAAAAGTCAGAGTCTAAAAAAATTAATTGTCAACAGCGCGTTGTTCAAAGCATTTGTTGTTAACCATGTGGCATAAAAATGCCTTGCTTTAAAAATATCATTAGCCCGATGCAGCAAAGTGGAATAAGAATACAGATCATTGCTTTAAAGTTCAGTGATTAGCTAAAGCTAACGTTTGCATTTAAGAGTACCAAAATCAAAGAAATTGTCCAAAAAACGTAAAGGCATTTAATTACTAGTGATGTTTGAAGTCAGAAAAGGTCATTTCGACCATGCATCCCATAACTTTTGCTAGCAAACAAAAAATTTGTTGTATTAACGAAACCAGCGTTGTTAAGTATAGAGTGACACTTGCACTAAAGAAAATATTAATTTTAGTAGAAAGGAAAATACAGACAGGCAAACGATTGACATGTTTTTCACGGCTTTACTTTAGTCAAACATAAAGTCGGGCGCATATGACATGGAAAAAGGTAATGTTGAATTACGAAGCCTAAGCTTCGTATAACGCAGACGTCAAGAGTCTTATTTACCAACGAAAAATTCACCGTTTTTGATGGTTTATGGCACACGGGATATTCCAAGCTCCACATTTTGTCGTAACCTTAGTCAATGCCGCATGCTTGAAACTCGAGAATGCGTCAAATTGTGTGTGTGCAGCAGCGAAATG
>UXSR01000477.1:0-30917 GCA_900604375.1 Mesocestoides corti
TTTTAGTTTTAGGCAAAGAGACTAGTCCACAACAGTCTGACCCATACACAAATGCAGGATCATTGGATCAGCACTTAAATTAAGCTATGATCATGCTGGATGGAAGTTCATGGGGCTTCATTTTTTTTCCAGAGCTATTTTGGTTCATTACTGGATGTTGAGTTCTAATCCCCTGTAATCCCTAATGCCACATCAAACGTAAATATGTTTGGGCTGCTGATACTCGCTGAATCTCAGCGTTTCAAATCGCAGGAGTGAAGCATGCGACTCATCGAACATGGAACGAACGCTTCACGAGCATGCGACTACATGTTTGCCTAGGCAGTTACAGATGCCACTTCCCTCTTAATTTACACTTTTCATACAAGGTTTCCTCCTAGACGAAACATGCAGCCTGGAGAATGTTGGTGCCTCAGTGACACAATCATTTTGACGCAGAATCGTCAGCCTAGTTGATGTCTATGTCAATGTGCTTTTCATGCTACGTAGAAAGTGTTGCATGGTAATTGTGCAGGCTGCATACCTATATCCTCCGGGTAGATTTTCCAACAGATTGCTAACGCGTTGGTTGCTGAAAGGAATACAACATTCTCGAACCACATCCAACACAGTGTCATCTCTTACACTGGAAACCGTTGCACCCCAATCAATGGCTACAATTCAAAGATGGAGTCGAAAAGTGATATGAAATTCATTTCGGATTATGTTGAGGCAGCCTTGGAAATCAGTGATGTGGAAGTGCTGAATCATGCATCCGACTTCTTTTCCGTTGTAAAGGAAAGCAAACGCTGTATCATGACTAAATTTGTCCTGCACTTTTAAACGTCAAAGTCTGCTACCGAAGTCTACTGAACTAGCTAACTCTGACTATGGGGCTAGTTTTTAATTTTACTCTATTTTTTTGCTGCTGTTTTTTTAGTATCAACTTGAACGCTTGCTTATATTTTGCGTTAAGTTTGTTTAAATGTCACTTTTTTTTATAAAGTGACACAGAGGCACTAAATAAACACGATATAGTGAACATGTGAAGTATAACATCTGTCGGCAATTGTATCAACAGTTTTTCCATAATTATAAAGCACATTCTTTTGTGTTCTCGATCGAGTGATATGCTGAAAAATCTACAGATAACTAAATGATCCAATGACTGCAATGGCGGAAAAGCACTGTAACATACGAGCTTGCAAAATCGTTCGATTAATGTGCAGATCGGCTCTTTGGCAGGCTGGATTTGAATACATTCGGACTTGTAAATCGCTTCGTCTGTTGGATCTTAGCAGTTCTTGTCCAAGATAGCGTAATCGAAACGATTGCTTCTTAGTTTTTTTTATTTTTTATAGCTATTCCGTGGACCAAGTTCTGCTGCCCTTAGTAAGTGTGCTCAAATTATATCCTCCGTATTTCGAGACCTTGACCACTCAGCTCCTGCATCGTTTAATACTGAACAAACACTCATTGATTGGTTGGATGCATTACCATGCAACCGCTTGACTGAAAATAATTTGTTTAGAAAGGCGTCATCTTCACTCCCGTAGGTGAGAGAGATCACCAATTCTGGTATCACTGATGAACACTCTGCATCGTGCTTCTATCAGATATAATAAATGTAAAAGGCTCCCACTGCTATCCCACGGGGTTCGTTTAGTTGTTTGGCGACTCTCAAGCAAGTAACTCAGAACCAAAAGGAACGGATTAGCTGATACCGAAGCAATTGATGGCCTCGAAGTAAATTTTTGACCGGCAGCAATGTTCTTGCTTCATATCCAAGCAGTGATGGTTAGACCGCACCCTCTCATAATTCAAACTTCGCCCACCTCCGATTTCAGTTGACCACTGAAGACCCCTGTCAGCCTTGTCAAATCTATCCAGTGGTATTTGAGTGTTCAGTGTGTGTGGCTTTGAACACTCGGAGGGTGACTTTTCTGTCGACTCTTTTTCGTGAAAATCGAGGTACGTTCGGTTGTGCTGTTAATCAAATGGCCTTACTGAAAATCGGGTCGATAACTAACGTTCAGACATTGGTTATCAATCCACGTAAGTTGGATCTGGCTAACAAACCGTTGAACGCACTGTTCTGCACTTTGGCTTGACTTTTGGTAAAATAGACGGCCATATCGACTGTTATGTGTCTTTTATTTGTTCTCGGTAGCTTCGGCCTGATAACTAGAAGAGTTGAAAAGCAGTGCACGTGACTACACATCTGCAATTTGGCATTTATGTTTTCTTTCATCCATTTCAATTTGGGCATAACCAACCTACTACTTTTCATACAGCTGAATAGTTAATTGGCGATTATCCATGCCCAACACTCTAAATGACCCAATTTCACATCTATGCATGGGTGTACTGAGACCAGAACACGGACGAAACCGTGGAACCACATAGCACACACTCGCATGTTACTTTGCCATCCACGGTGCCCTGTTTGTTCTAGCAACCTCAGCCCCGGTTGCCAGAATGCCGATAACGGTGATTGAAACGATGCATCGATTTTTGCCCCTGAACACTAAAATGAGTTCGTGAGGTGGGTCGTGCCAACTCCGTGGGTCTAACAAAGCTACCAACACTAACCTCTGCTGCGATTCCTGGTGGAATGCTGGTCCCTAACTAAACAGGAAGAGGTCGAATGCAGCGTGGTAGGGCTGGATGTATGACGACATTAAACCAAGTCATTCAGACAATAAAAGTCCCCTATAGGCATTGGTAACCTACATTTAAGTATGCACGATGTCAGATGATGTGTAATGATGTTTTCGAAGAGGCTAGCACCTTGCGCAACCTCAAATTGGGCAGCAGGGCAGGATGTAGCGCACGTAGAGTAGATGGATTCTTCGACAGGATTCATTGTGTAGAAAGTGACTTGTAGACTACAAGGAAAGTCCTGGTTTTCTAGATTTTGACGGAAATCAATCATTCTCGAACATTGCAATTGCCATTAAAGGGCTTGGAATGTTGTTCGTACTCCATCGTCAAGCAACTTAAGCACACGTGAATTACTAAACTTAGACAAAAGGGCTCTGCATGATTTTACCAAAAGGCATAATTTGTAAAATTTGGAAGTAATAGGAAACCTCTCTTTTTTGGGCCAAAATATGACCTGCGACAGCAGTAGGCAATCAGGTTAGTGGGTTGCTCAAGATGCAGATCCATGACGCTAGGAGTCCATCATCATTGGAAATGCAATTTAATCACAAAGGTGTGTTTACATATCGTTTTCAAGGACGAATATTATAGGTGAATCAACTCTAACCGGTTTTGTTTATTCAACTTGATACATGCGCGTTCGGCTGAGCCCGCTACTCCCACGTCCTCAACCTTAATCTGTGGTACCATAAGATTCCATGGATTAAATGGCCGATTTCGGGAATGTGAAGCCAAGCCCTACTCACTTCGGTACCCGGTTTTACCGAATTCGATTACAGTTTTGCAATGATGAAATCTCTCCGTCATCACACTTGCGAGCTTAATGTTGATCACAAATTTTCCCTGGAACATACAACGCTGGATTATGTTAAAATGGCAAGTAGTAAATGTTGGTGCTGGATCCTCTGGTGATGTTGGTTTTAACGGGAGACTTAGCATTGAACTTGAAACTTAATGAAGTCTTATGCAGAATCTTAGGGGATGAATAAGTAAGCAAATATGGGAAAGCGTGGGTTTGGTTTCGTTGGTTTTGCACCTTTCATTCTAATATTCTTTATCAGCGATTAAAATTACATTGATACGTAAAGGTTCTTCACGGTAAGGCCAACACTGGATGTCTTTGTGCACTTGCAGGGGAAAAATCCTGATTATCTTTGGCACGCCAAAAAGGTTTTTTTTTCATTTAACCTTTACACTTTATGAATACACATGCATCCTTCAGTGAGCAGAACGGGGTGAGTTAAAAACGAGGTGCGGCAAGAGAGAACAGATTTGAATGGAACACGCCCGTTCTAAATCAGATAATTCATGAATTTGTCTTCATCCTAATAACCAACTATTGCTCTGGGTAATTATGCTTCTGGCCTCTTCTTCTACTCGTATAATTGAAAAAAATAACACTATAAGGAGTGAAACATTTATTAAAAGGAAACTAACAGGAAGTGAAAATAGCAACTAGTTGGAAAAGGGTACAGTTCCTTACATATTGACTAGATTCGCTGAGTGAAAACGAAGATGGTCTTCAATAAACGTGGAGATAAAGAAGTCGCTGTGATCATAGCCCTAAAAAGTTTAATGACGCCCAATTTGCTAAATCCAATCGTGACAATTCAACAGCACTTAAACTGGCATAACCAGGCATACATTACATTTCAAAGCGTAATGAATTACAAAAGAAATAAAATATGACTTAATTTTCAACAGCACGGCACGAGGAGTATTCAGTGGCGAGACTCATCAATGGTTTATGGAAAAACGGTCGCCTTCAGCGCAATCAACTTTATAAAAGTTAACAGCTCCGATTCAATTATAGGCAATCTTTCAAGCACGCTTGTTAATGGTAAGCAAACCATTGAGGCTTTTACTAAGGACTTGTATAACTCGTTCAATCCCAATACGCAGAACAATCAGCAGCTTATTGATAGACGAAAAACATTCAGTGGCTACAAAGCAATCTATCGGCCAAATTATTTGGGATATTGTTCTTTAATACGATTTTTGTGCAGTTTACACATTTTTATCTAATGTTAGATGCGATTTTCTTTTTAAAATACAGCAAGGGTCATGATTTCACACTGACGAGGAGAATTAATTGGTTAGTTGACAAAAAAGCGGTTTCAGTTTTACGGGGTGAAAAAAAACTAAATTTGTTATGCAATAAAAGAAACGAACATTGGACAATGACCATTTTCAATGTGTACTGTAGGAGACTATTTATTTTAAAAAGAGTGTCTCTATTAACTTCGAGATGTACATTGCAAACAAATGATCGTTATATTAAGTGAACCTCCTTTAATTAATGAAGTACCCAAATGTCTAACACATTGTGGATGATTTCTTGGTTGTGTGCAGCACAACTAGTAACGTGTCTGCAAGTTCTCGCTGCTATATGATGATCCGATTCAGCTATGGCTTTGATTTGGTCATTATTAACTTCAGTAGACTGATACAAATGTTGGCCGACTTTGGGTGCAAAATTCCCAGAATGGAATTTTAGACTAGTTCTGACCCGCGCGTTCTTTTAAGCAATCAGCACCACACACCTCTAGCGTCTCTTTGTAGAGTTTGCTCAGTTTTGGACCCCATTTCTTTTAAAATTGGCTCTAAACTAACACGATACAATCACATTTGCACACAATTGGTTTCTCAAGTAAAGAAAACATGACATCTGTCGGATGTGGGAGTAGGAAAAATTACAATTTTAAGGAAAGCCCTTCAAAGCAAACAGAATGCTTTTTAAGTTAAAACTGATGTTGCGTTCCCCCTTTTGCACTATTTCCTAATGGTAACACCTGCATTTGAAATGCCACCTCTGACTGCTCACATGACATATCTGATCGGGCCCAATTCGGCATAACATGACGCAACCCCGTCTGACTCGCCTTCCTTCTCGCTGGTGCCTGAATGACCCAACATTTTGGAATTTCCTAATTCACTGCCGTAATTTCCGATTTATAGTGAGCACCACAAATGGCACTCAGACTCGATCAAGAACTCTCTAAGATCGTAAGATACGTCATGAGAAAAAAAATCAGCACACACAAAAGCATGTCCGCCCGCCGATACGTCAGCTTGGGGAAATCAAAGCCACCTGATTAGGAATGTGTCAACCAGATTGGTAGTCACTGCGCCGGCTGCTGCAAAACAAAGCGCACAAATCTCACCTTTTGGTAACGCATATTAATTTCCTGTCCGGTATCAGCACAGGCCTTTGTAAGGTCAGCAGGCTTCAAATTCAATTCTAGCCATTCATCGACGTCGCCCTGGTCAATCAGAGGTGGTATCGCAAAGCGTTTTTTGTGTTTCGCTATTAATTCAACAGCATCGTACATGCTCCAGTCACTATCGGCTCCAAGATAACCTGGGTGAAGGCAAAATTATCGATGCAATAAAGAACTAAGAAAATCAAGTAATAAAAAAGCCACAGGGTTAATTACCTTTCTAGTTTAAAGAACCTCCCAAAATGAGAGCACATCCAGTACACATCCACCATGTTTAACCCACTCCTAATAGAGGTCTAGTTTTGCCTTTTGAAAGAAATAAAAACCCATTTCTAGTACTACACGAGGCTTTTGTATTTTGTAGCAAGCCAGATATATTGCTAAGTGGGCAACCTTGGCAGAATGTGTCTTTGATGCCTCAAGTGCTTTAGTGGCTGGCAGATATTGGCAACTTGAAATTCCCACTAAACAATAACGCAGTTTGCACCAAGACTTAAACAACTAATGCATCAAGTTTTAAACCATTTCTTAATAAATACCGTGAAATTGCTTAACTAGATTGGTAGCCCTTTTTGTCCGAATTTGAGACGCACAGCTAATCTCGAGGCTAATTAAAAGAAAATCTTAAGTCCTGGAATGTGAAATAGCCTGACGATTTGTGACGCCATTTAACGAATAATTAAATTAAAGATTAAAGATGTTTACTAATTACCTTTTTCTGTAGAAGGATTAAGATACGTAATGCATTAGTACATTGATACTCGGTGCATATGAATTTCTCGTCTAAACAGTCTTAGCGCAGCTCTAATTTGGCATTTATAAAACGAAGATTAGCACGATTTTACAAGTTCGCTTGTTTAGAGGGCAGGCAAAAAAATTATCGATTAGAATGGGCCTCAGCAAATCCCATACAAATCAGAGGATTGATACTGCAAAACAATCTGGAAGAACTCACGTGCCTAGTCGCAAAAAACCCTCGACTCATGTTTTGACATTTTGCATTTTTCATTGACTGTTATGCACACAACAAAAGATGGCACAACTCGTTACCTGAGTGCCATGCATAGACCCTTGATTAACCGCGACCACTGTTATTCAATTTTAGGATAGTACCCAGGCTTTCATCTGCATGAAGCATCACTGCCGTCTTGAAATTGCTGTTGTTAGCGGTTACATTGTAGTCATTTTTCTTAGTTGGTGGCCGGAAGCCCCGTGAACAACGAGGTTAAGGAAAAGGCGACAAAATCCGATCAGCGAAGGGTCATCGTGGCGTGTTTGTGTGTGTTGGCAGAACAAGAAACTTATTCGCATGAGCTTTTAATAATAAGCATCGTTTTTCAGTCCACTAGAGTCTCAACGGCACATTCAATCCTATGTATAAAAACGCACCCCATAGATAAATGGTTGAAATGATCATATAAAGCAGGCAAATGTCTTGAAACTTAAAACCTCAGTACGTACAACATCGCATCTAGTGCTGTATACCACAAATTTATTAACTCGTCCAAACCTGAATTTTTTTATGTGATCAACACACTCAGTGAACCCACCTGAAAAAGCCTTTATGCCCCAGGGGACGACAGAGGGATGGCAGATAGGAGCAAGAGCGGACACTGAGGCAAAACGATCAGGGTTTCGGAGGCCTACCACTAGTGCTCCATGCCCTCCCATACTGAAAAACAACGAAAAGGGACAACAAACGTTACTTTCTCTCGGCCAACTATATTTGAGCAGCTTCTGTGCGGGCTAAGTTCGGTGATTTTAAATGGGTCAAATCTCTAGACTAATTGATGAAACGATTAATGCATTTAAGTAGACTACAGTCCAAAAGTAATTCCGGAGATTTGCCAAACCACCAACGTCTTTAATTCACCACCAAAGAAAACTTGCCCCGAATACTGCAGTAAAGTGCTTAGTACCTGTGGCCGCATAATCCGTATTTACCGGAAATAACGTTGAAGTTCTTCTCGATTAATCCAGGAAGCTAAAAGTAGACGACACGTAAGTCGCTAGTTCAACTGAGTAAAATTGACAACAGCAGTTAGCGTAGATCCGCTAAACGCTTAGAAATACCAAATTCCCAGGCATCAAAATGCTAACAAGCAGGTTGACCACCGTAAAGTGGCATCAGTGGAATTGTCTTGTCCATTTAATTAGCATGCATTCCTTTTGCTTTGTTGCCCCTGGTTGATAGAAACTACTGCCAGAGTAAGACAAATTGTCACTATCAACGGCTATTCAAGTATTAGTATTTAATTTGTAAATGTGCATAAAAACGCCAACACATAAGGGCTGACACTCGTAGTTTTTGGTAAGGGTTCCAATTTAGGTGCTAATACCTTTGAAGCGGTGATTCATTTACTTGTCGTTAATTAAAAGTGGATGCACGGATAGATTTCGGAAACCAAAGATTTGTCGCTATTTTCTTTACTTGAAGTAATGAAACATGCCGGATTTACGCGTGCGAAAGCAACGTCAATTTGTGAACGCGGACCCAGTAGATAGAAAATCATCTTGAATCTCGGATATCACTAACATAGATCATTTGAATTTGCTTTCATTGTTCCGGAGTTTGAAGTACTAAAACTAACTGATCGAGTTATTAAACCAAGATGGAAAAACAGCTTAGACGACACTAAGAAGCAACATAGAACTTACTTCGGTCGTTACGTAGTCGTACATATGATAGTTATAACGCCATGGTTCTTGGGTTGCATTCAAATAGAAACCAGCACCACTTCCAAAATCATAATCATCATTTTCTCCTGGGAAGTCGCTGCCACCTAACAGCAAGAGAAATTACCACAAAATATTCCACGTTTGAGATCGGAGGAGGAATCATGCGCTCCTCTCTTTTTTCTGATGCTTATTTTAGCCCTGGACGTAACCAGTCATTTTAGTTGCCTGTTACGCATGCTGGACGGCGACTTCGATTTCAACAACACTTTGAATGGCACTTCGAGCCAGATTACAGTGGATGCGATTTACGCCTTCGAACTTTCCTCTGTCATGCGCGTATTACTTGCCAATGTTTGTGGTCTTAGAACATATGGTTACACCATTATTACAACACACTGAAGTCCTCGTTAAACTTGCATTTTTGTGATCTAAATAAGGTCGCAGTATTTGTCTATAAGGCAGAACCCGCACCACAGTAAATCAGATACAGTTCATAGACAGTTTCATGTGTCTTGCGTTAGTTGAGCGTGCATGTGTTCCTAATCCGAAATTCTGGTAAGTGTCGAATAAAAAACCTTCCAATAAAAGCGGAACGAATAGGTAATATCGAACAAACTCATTGGCGATAAGTCAGAAGTCGACATAAACAAATCACCAGCCAAACTTTACCTGAATATATCAACTACACGGGTGGTGAGCCCACTAATAAATATTAAAAATGCCCAGAGGCGTAAAATAAACTTGAGCTAAGCGCTCACATTGCACGTCTGTGTTACTTACTCGCTCAATAATTGGTTGACAGTGTCACGTGAGTCAGATTAATGAGCTTGATGTGTTCTTTCTTTCTCTGACCAAATTTTGCCTCGAATTACCAGCGCCAGGCATTTCACAAAATCGCTGACTAGTTTGTTTACTTATTTTACAGTTATCCTCGCAAGCGATTTAGTAGGAACTAAACAGTGTCATCACAGTTCTCTGAAAACTAAGTAATGTGGCGCATTATATTAGGTATTCTCGCTTCGCACTACAAACCCATCACTATATTTTAACCTTAAATTAATATTTCGTACTCACTTCAACTGGAGTGCAGATGCGCACACATATACACATTTGAAAATTAGTTTTTGCTAGGCAAACAGGGTTTCATGGTTAGTTATTGCCCCTCACGTTAGTAAAGGCGTTTTGCTGAAATACTATTCGACAATTCATGTGAAAGTTTAGTTAAAATTTAGGCGAATCATCAACCGGGTGGATAAATACTATGAAAAATTAGGCTACAGATGACACAGTTTTATGTCCAAGAAAGTATTTTGTTGGTGGATTAATAGGTACGGAAAATTATTGCAAGAATATCTTAAAATACACTTCAATTAGCTGAGGGAAAGTTGCCTAAATTTAACACGCTGGAAGACACACAATTTTTGTTAGTTACAACATGACCTAAAGGTTTTGATTCTGATCAGACAGTAGATGTAAATTGCTATGGCAAAGAAAGCAAGGGACGCACGTGGACTAGTATCGGGATTGACCAGAATAAGTCCCAACTCGGAGGCGATACGTTGAGCGCCAGATTTGAGAATAAAACTTTGTTCAGTAGACATCAGACCTAAGTGGAATTTTAAGGAGGCTAAAAGGTGCACCTTGAAGAAAAAAAACTACAGGGCATGATTGCCTTTGGCTGTAGCATGGAGGAAGGTAGATGCCAAACTTCATAGGACACTTCAAGGTAGAGCTGATTCGGAATGACTGATCGCTTACATCGATTACCTTTCATGTCTGAGCACCTTTTGCACTCCTTCAAAACATCGGCTAGACGACACCTCCTCCAAAGTCATGGCACTCGGACTGGACAACGTCACCTAAACAACTGTGCATAAAACCAGTTACCATAGCAAGCAGGCATGGAATTAACCAATCGCAGGTAGCTAGAAACCGATTCTGCCAAACGTAATGGATTGTATAACTGAATCGGTAATGGCCTGCACATAAACAAAGGTGTCATGGTGCGCAGTTTAAGCGTTGTGGGCTGTAACCAGCTTGTTAGCTAGAAAACGTATCTCCACAGAGGAAACCGTTGGATTAATGAAATCAAAAATCTTTGCTGTGCAAGGCACGCCTAAGAGAACTAGACTGAATGTTTTATATAACGTTGACTCGCCACTATTACCCTTCATGAAACGCCTTTGTGACGCTAACCAGACACGCAAGGCTGACGACATAAATCTACCGCCACGTTTTTCTGTCGGCACTTGTAAGACTCAATAATGCCAATGAATAGGCACCTAGATAAATTCTCTTCCTGCCCACAAATCAAACAATAGAGCATACCTAGCGAAATAACTTCTTTGAACAATGGCGCACTTTGGTTAAAAAGATTAGGTGTTTGTGATTTAAATGCCATTTTTCTACAACTAAAAAATAGTCCATAAATTAAGAGGCTACAATAAAATGTAAAGCAGAGGGGGAGTTTGAGGCATGGAAATATGGCGCATTACTAAGTCTCCACCAATCATCGGAGTTAGACTTGGTAGTTTCAAGATAACTAAAGTCACCTGAGTTGACCGATTACATCTAAAGGCTACCACGGTGAAAACAAGGAACCCGACCCAACAAGACTACAGTTCTGACAAATCAGTGACTTTCAACTTCAACTGCACGTTCGCGATAATTTACTACAAAACCTCGTTTTCAGACAGTAAAAAGGGTTTTTTCACTAGGAAAAATTAACTTCCATCGTCATATAAAAGCATACAAGAACAGAGAGCATACACGAAAAAGACTGTTAAAATTCAAAAGTAAAGAAATTAACGCATTACGCAAAATATAGGTAAATTCATTTGGTAAGTTTTTCCATCAATTCAGCGCTTATCGACGCAATCGCATCTACGTGGGATTTGTTGTCAGCCAGGTCATCTTCGGCATGCTCAGCCTGACTTGAAAGCTCTGGAACATGTGCGGCAATACCCAGGGTTTTGGCCAAGTCAATAAGAGTTGGGAAACTTTTAATAAAAACGTAAATGGCCTTTAGAACGTAACAAGCTCCGGTTGGGTGTTTAAAGCCCTTTTTGGTTACCACAAGATGAAATAAGGATGCAGAAACTTCCAATGCCTCCTGTTCTCCTAGCAACGGACACAATGCAAGGTTCAGTGTCAAGGCAAGACCAGCCATTTCATGCTCCGGTGACTTTGGTGTAGGCTTTCGATTAGGCTTATCTTCAGTGGCATCACAACTAATGAGTCGATTGCAGAGGGCAACAACAGGCCCTAGAGGTATGAAATTAAGATTGGTTAGATCCCAATCATAACTTAGCGAAAAGACATTGCACAGCAGATGAGATTTTGCGGCATCAAGGTCAAAGTAAGCCGATCGTGAAATTTGACCACTTGGGGAAGGGTAAGCGTCCGAGAGTTTATGCAAACTTTCGTTTGGGTCAGTAATCAGGGAAACTATTAATTCAGGGCAGCGCCACACAGCCAATCGAAACACCTCACATATGGCCTCACATTGTTTGAAAGTTGCCCATCGGTTAAACTTTAGCAGACTTAATGCCTCGAGTGGGATATCCTCTGAGACAAGTTTTGGTGAACTCAAGCTCCTAAGAATTGACAGTGCAGTATTCGCCCATTGTAAAGAAAGGCCAGAACCGCCGGAAAACATCGTTGTCAATTCATTTGACGTAAATTCCGGAGAAATTGGCTCGTCAAACAATACAGGTCTGACAGTTGATGGCATTGACCTTCGACGTAATAAATTGTTTGAATGAGAGAATCGTGACACTGATGGGTCAGAAATCATGGCGGCATTCTCCAGAATTCCCCGTAAGGCTGATCCTACTGGTGTCCCAAGAAAATCTGACGGCAAGCTTGTTATGTAAGATGGTATTTCCAGTCCCGTTAGATGCCTCACAAAATATGCCGAAAACGTATTACAATTGTGCTTAAGCAATTCATAAGATCCTGGCTTAAAAAGAGACTGCGACATTATTTCAACGAACGCTTGCAATTCAATATAGGTTTTAGTGGTTCTGCCTATTAGCTTCCGCTCTAGTAATTGACCAATTTGTAGTGAACCGGGAGAACAAGTACTAATTCCACTTTGATCGAAAAAATATTCGCATCCGTATACAACGACCCCTGTGTGCCAAATACCGTCGAATCGCCTCCCTACAAGTGATTCGGATAGCACTTTCGCCATACCCATGGATAAGTCATAAATGTAGAGAAATACATCACTCATCACGAGTCTAGTTACCAAGTTTTTCAAAAGATTGACAAAGTCGATTTACAACTTAAAACACAGAGTAAATGATGTTAGTACAAAAAGTTACTATTAAGGAAATTTTTTTTTGAGTAGTTTTTTTAAAGGAAATATTTCTCTTATTTTGGCAGAATTTGGCTTTTTTTCAGAAATGGTGCTTGTATTCAGGAAAATTGTCAAATAGCATGCGTCCAAAGATAAAATGTTAGGCTTTATTGTTCTACGCTAATAATTTCTACCACCAAACCAAACTTTATACATCCTAGCTAATGTTAACACTATCCATAATTTTAGTTTATATTTTGGTAATTATAGATGCACTTATTTATAGCAAGCAGCATCACGACAACTTTACATTCAACAAAGTCTAACATTTCCCGGAAGCTACTTAAATTATTAAGTGCACAAAAATCTGAGTCACGTTATAATTCATGCACTTAGTTTTAAACGATGTTCCTGTTTTTATGGAGTGAACGACAGAGTTGCATGGTTTTGAGTAGATTAACATTAAAATTTCCAACAAAAAAATCAATAAGGCAACATATTTTTTCCTTTTATCTGACTAACCATGCTGCCGATCCTTCTGGTAACAATAATAAATAAAGGAATAACAATATTAAAAAGAAATGATGAATTCGACTCTTCATTTAACCGTGAACTCCGAATTTAAACTTAAAAGTTAGTGTTGGCTATTGTCAATTTATGTCTGTACAGCGATAAACAAAGATAACAATTCAAACATTTGCGGCATGAAAGACTTACAAACAAAGTGCTGTGTAAAAGGCGGCCAGTCTGAGTTAAGCATATTTGAAAAAGACATCAAATTTTGATATCGAAAATTACGGAGGATTATAAGTTGTGCTGCGCTTTTATTAATGGTCATCATCTGCTGTTTAGACATGATCAAATGACAGCGTAACTCGTCCCTTGTAATTAATGCTATTTTGACTAGGAACGGCACTGGAAGCTATCAAGCACTTTACTGTGTCCGGTCGAGAAACTGGTGTTAAATTTGCAAAGGACGATAATTTAAAAAAAAATGGACACGAATTTAATGAAGGCAGCAGCCCTTATATACGAATATCTTAATGCACGTAACCTAGCAACCAATGGTATTTCATGTTTAGTCAAACGAATACAGAAGATGCAAATCCGCGAAACTAGTTCAACCCATTTAAATTACATTTCTGAACTAAATTCTCATGGAAATCTCGATGTCAAACTGTAGAGGAAGCCAATTTTACCGCAGTTCAAATAGGCCAAGGCACCTAGCAGTATACGGCGAAAAGAAAACTTTTTTTTTCACTAATTTATATATTAGGATTAGATTAATAACTCGTTGACTTAAAACTGTTCAAGTTTTTTAAACAGCAATCAACTCAATATTGCAGACATGCAAGACGTCAGCAAAAAAAGCAAACATGGCGCAAAGGCAAATTGCACCAATGTGATAGGTCAGGTCTGCCTCGCTGCACATTTTAGCGGCGGAGATCACTGCAAAGTCAGTCGTAGTAAAATACCATGAAGATAACCTTGAGATTAATAATTGCAAAAAATGTAGACAAATTTCACTGCCATGTTTGGTTTCGTACAAATCGTCATTCTTGCCGTTTAATTAAAATAGCTGGCTCTTTACCCAAATACACTTATGCTCAAGAAATACTACGCGTCACAAGTAAGCACAAAGTGTGAATTATGAGCCTCTAATATTTAGTGTCATTTGTATGTGTACACTAAAATAGCGTCGTTTCCTGACTCTTAGGTTCTGCTAAATTTCTTCATTATAGTATTTAGTTTGACTACCAGCTTTGGGCAATATCACATAAAACAGACTGTTACAGTTGTAACATTAGTTAGTCTTCTGGATTAGATGGAACGGGTTCTTCCTCCTTACAACACCCTTGTACTTGTAGGAAGATATGTACAACAAAACAAGCCTCGATGAGATCATGGAAATTTGCGTTTTAGTACGCTATTGCTATTAAGTCCCTATGCCATCGTGTAAAGATTACAGGTATAACAGATCAGGCTTCATAAATCAACCAAAAGGCAGAACGGCTTGTCAGGCCACGTCCAACCGAGTCACTTACACTAGTTGAGCCGCATGGTGAAAACGCACCTTTTTGTTCTTAGTTGGTTCACGGTCCAAAATATATACCTTTAAATCGCTTATGGATGGCGATTGCAGCATGGATACAATATTATATAGATGTTGAAGGTTTATTTTTCTAATAAGTCTGATGATATAAAAGTACTCAAAATTAGGATGTGAATTTCGAAGAAATGTTAATTGATTTATATTGAAAATTTGGTCGACAATTTACATTTTTTTCAGAATTTCAAGTGCATTGGACCACTCGATTCCGCATCAATTTTATTAAGCTATTAATAATTTCTTTCATTAATTCTGTGATTGGTTTAACCTTTGTCTGGAAAGTGTCTTGTTATCATGTTCAAGGTCGCTAATTAGCATGCTCACTTGCTGATTTCCCCTTGTCGTTTTTTTACTCCTGCATTAACTAGCTGTCCGCTGGCAGTGTTATCTAATTGATGACGTTTTTAGTAATCGTAATTACATGATATCTATTATCTTCGTTATAAATTGCGATAAGCGGGATTCAGGTGTTTGTCAAATAATCACGTCCCATTCCTCCACGTGTTCTCTTTTTCTCATTCCCACCAATCTCAGCCAATGCGAGTATAGATTATTTTAAACACTGTTCGTTATTATCATGCAACACCTACAATATTGTGCTCTAGACTGCTCTGAGTCTGTGGTCACCTTGTCATAGTGACTTGTGACGTTATTGGTTTTTTTTGGGATGTCATTTGTACTGGTATAGTTTGATTACTGGCTGATTTGGTTGCAAATCTTTAAGGACCTTTTGGTAGCTCACCGGCGCTGTGGGTTTGCTCTGCAACACCTATTTAGCAGATATGCAACTTCATCCGCGTTCTCCGGACGTAGCGAAATCAACTTCTTTTTAGCGATTGTCGACAAATCTTCGAATTTACTTATGACATTTACCCATGTGGATTAATCAAAAGCGTCCTTTTCATGTTTTATTGATTTGATGAATTACGAAGCCATGATTGGGTGAAATTAGTCCTGTACCCATTCGTTTCTCTAAGTACAGGTCAGTCGTTAGGGTAAGAAAACCTGCATGGACTGATTCTCCGTGCACCCTCATGTTCTGACCTTCAATCATTCTTTTTACCTCCATTTGACCTGTTTATCTGTTAAGCAACATATAAATATTGCAGTCGTTTTGACGCTGTTTTGCTTTTCGAATTGTACCTCATCAGAAGCCAATTCACAGTTATTTTGCGTCAATACTTTGTAGATTATTTGTTTTTTAAAAAATGCCGGTTTCAAAGCGCGATAAGAAAGGTAATGTTTTTTGCTTTCCCTCATGTTTTTGTATAGTTTCCTTGACGAAGACAACTAAAAAAACTGGAAATAAGCCGAAGTATATCGAAAGAGTAAGTTTACCCAGGTCTGTTTCATTTGTAAATAATCTAAATTACTGGGATTGTCTTTAACGTGTAGGCATAAATATTATTTCATCGCGAAAATTCTAAGTATCCACATAGGTTCGAGGCTATAATGCTCCGCCTGGATTTTTATTGAATTTTTGTATAGTGCATGCCACGTTTCAATTGTGCTGTCGAATCTCGTCCGATGCAGATGAGTAATTTTGTTCGTCTCATTTTGGTTTCATTCCTGTCTTATCACCACCGTCTAAATGTTTTCGAAATTAACACTACAGGATTTTGGTGACCTATTTATGTTCCTTCTCATAACGATAGGTAACTCCTTCGGAGACGTTTATTAACTGTCGATCTCTTCGTGAGCAGCCTTTTCTGTCCACAGTCTATCCTGACAACGAATATATGTTCTGTTACTAAAAGCAGCCTCTCATTTTACTTTAGGTTAGGTCTCTTGTCTCCAATTACAAGTATATCTACGTCATTAGTTTTGAGAATTCACGGAATGCCAGACTTACAGAACTTCGCCAAGAGCTTACAGATAGTGTCTTCTTGTTTGGTAAAAACAAGGTCATTGCAGTCGCTTTTGGTCGAGACAAGTCTACTCAGTTGAAACCAGGTCTCCGGGACCTCAACAAATACATCAAGGGTCAATGCGCCTTGCTTTTTAGTAATAGGGAACTTGATGATCTTCGCGATGTGTTCAATCAGTATAGGTGCCAGGACTACGCAAGGCCTGGCAGCATTGCTGCACAAACAGTAAGTAGGAGTTGATTAAATCTTTAAATATAAGTTTTTTGTGCTTCTGTATGCACTGGCGCCTAGTGATGATTTTGGCAGACAAGAACCATATCTTTGCATTCGAATGTAAGTCCAACAACAGTTATGAGATTAGTATGGTTTCAACTTTGAAGGCTTCTACACATCCACATTTGCCAACCACGCCTCTCGATTTTTTGTAAGCAGTATTTTTGAAGGTCGATGAATAGTGAGAAATCGCGGAAAATTATAGGTTTCATAATGTGTCGTATTAAGTTGATGTTTTTGTACATTTTTCGGCAGCACGTCTGCGTAACGCCCATTTTTGTGCATCGAGGTGCCATTGTCACTAATTGTCTGCGTGGGGAGTTTAACTTTCACTCGAAACGTACATTCAGCATATAATTTGTTACTGAATGCTTATAGTGTGTATCCTGATTGATTGAAACGGCTCTTCTGCTGCATTCATACTTATTTCCCAAGCTATTACACGAGATCAAACCGGTTGCAGCTTTGTTAAACCTAATTTATAATTGCTGTTTTCTGCCAAGGTTATTCTTGGCGCCGGTCCTGTACCGAGGTTCCCCCACACTCTCGAACCTCCCCTTCGACAGCTTGGACTTCCTATCAAATTGGTTCGTGGCATCATCAATCTTGAGTGCGACTATTCAGTTTGTCAGCTTGGCCAGTCCCTTACTCCTGAACAATGCAGGATACTGGTAATCAATTTTCTCATGTCTCTGGGCTTGTAGCAACCTACAGCGGTTTCTCAGTGCGTCTGTTACAGTTTCATCTAATTCTATTGTAGAAATATTTCGAAGTTCAGACCTCTGAGTTTCGAGTCTATGTTATGGCCCGTTGGAGTGCAGAGGATGGCAGCGTAGACGATGTTTCGGAGACTGACGCGGCTAATGTCATCACCTCATTAGCTACCAAAGTCAAAATTCTATGTCAAAAACTCGACGATGGATTGTTTTATTTCGTCCCTGAACCAGTAAATGATGAGGAAAGTACGACTATGGAAACGTAGAACAAATAAAAGATTTCCGAACGCTCCTATGTTTTTAGATACCATAGGCATCTTCCCAGTTTGAATGAATATTCTGAGGAGCATAGTTCCTAAACATCATGGAACTCGAAAGAGGAGTGAAAACGACTGGTGGCGTGGAATAAAATCAGGTTGGGGAGCTGGTAAGTTGAGGATTAGTACGTGAAATGTCGTTAAGCCTGCAGTAATGACTAGGTACCTTCTCGTTACCAAATGTGTAAGATCCAACGTGGAGCACAAAGGCGACTGTGTGCAGCAAGTATGTCCGTATGTGTGGATATTACAAGCCTGTGCTGGAGGGTCGTCGAAGGTGTTAAGCCATTTCGGGGAACAGGATGGCCGATTTTTAGGAAACCGAATGAGGGTGTTTCATGTTATGACAAATAGTCTTCACGTACTCGTTGCTAGTACTGATACTTACAAAAGATGCGCACTAATTTAGAAGTTTAGAGGGTTGGCACCTGGTTCACATATGTGCCCTAATTCTGTCTCATTTCTACTTTCCAAATAGGCAGCAATCGTAATGCAAAGTGCGTTAACGCGAGTTCTTTCCATCTGGAATGCTCACACGAAGAAGGCTTGAAAAACAGGTGACTAGAAAGAGGAAGTCGCTTAATGTCAAAAACCTATGAATCGGTAAGGTTTCCAGAAGTCCTTCATTCGCAAACTTAGGTCAGAACGTTACAGAACCTATGGCCGACGAAAAATCGTCAAATTTTAGGCTTATTACTGCAAACGCATAACCTCTGATACAATAGTTGGATTTTAACTTACCATCATGAACGGCAGTTTTCACGGGTTCCTAAAAAATATATTATTTGTGTTCGGAGTTTAAACCAGTTTCTTGGGAATACGAACAATGTAGCGGACATCAAAGATAAATTTGCATTGATTTTTTTTAAGTGTTTTTCCCACATGCATATATGATAGCTCAATATGAACCTCAGTCTTCTCAAATTCACTAGACCAGGACGACCTAGTTAAAAAGTGTTGACACTGTCACTTAGGGGCGACTCGATCCCCGACAATTCAAGGATACATAGTACTAATTAAAACTAAAAAAGCCAACTATCCTGTTCATTAAACGTAAAGTTAACAACAATATCAGTTTTGTAATAAGTACAACACAAGTTAATCGGACATGTAAATATTTATAGACAATTGTCTTTCACTAAAATCAAACTTCATTAGAGGCTGAACATCGTACATCTGGCATCGTGCAAATACCTGAATATTAAGCTTATAAGATGTTTAGACCAATATCGTAGGAATAGTCCAATGAAATATTTTTACTGTCAAAACTTGCTAGTTTACAAGATTTACTAAAAAGAGCATCGTAATGCGAAATAAGATCAAGAGCTGTAATGTGTCACAGGTCTCAGGTTACAAGGAAAAATTAGGAGAATGGGTTTTAAGTAGATTATCTAGTAAGCCACAATTGCGTTTTTAAACCCTAAGTTTGTTTATTTGGGAAAACAAACTTAAAAAGTAGCTAAATCAAAAATTTGACAGAAGATACTCAAAGACAGATAAATGGTCTTTCTTATTAAATTCACACCGTTTCTTCGTATATTTTTTATTCGCGCGCATTACGGTTAATGTTAGCTGTTCCCTGTGTAGATATTGTGGAATATGTACCCAACTGCATGGATTGATACCTGATGTATTGACATGCAAGAATTTATCGTTAAGTAATTCGAAAAATATTGAATGCACTGCTGTTTTTGTATGAATGCTATCTTACGTTCAACAGTCATAATTTTGATTCTTGGTTTCAATTGCTCGGGGTTTCCAAATTGTAATTGTTTGTTGTGGATCTCATTGATTCATAACCTTGGAGGTAATTCTTTTAAACCTTGGCACTTAGATTTGAGCCTGAATTTTCCGGGTTATTGTTTTATTGACACAATAATTAAATTTCTGTTGTTATAGATTCATTTTACCCAATATTTTTGATTTGGTCCAGATGCCAACAAGACTGTTTAGTCTTCTTTAGTGAGCTCAGTCGACGAATTTATGTGAATTGTTATGAGAATCGATACAAGTTGCTGAAATATTTTTTTAATGTACGCTTAAGTTTATCACATTGTACTTACATTTATAAAATTTGGATCAGCCAAAGTAGCCATGAATCTCTCGATGTTTTAGTATTTGTTTGCTTGAATAATTTTATCTAGTGGTATTTTCCATCCACTGATTGTTGGAAGTATTTGCATAATGTCTATTCTTTCTTCGTTTCCCTGGTAAACATTCCACGCACATTTTGCGAGCCAAATTTCCTGCTTTGCTAACCCCAATCAGCAACATTTTTGCCCTTTCGATCCTAGCCTTTCAATAAATCTAATCTGATTTGATAATTAGCGTTTTTTCCGAATTTCAAATTCTCAGCCTTCCAGGAACCTAAATCGTTTGATATTTGGTTGATGTAACTTGTTGTGATGTACTACTATGGATACTATTTAAATCCAATGGATTCCTTATGTTACAAAGGTGTTGCGTAAGCAGTATGATAGCCACATTTTCTCTCTCTTGTGGGTATTTATTGTCTCTCAAACTCCCACGAGCCGAACCATAATTTCGGTAGAAGCTTAGTTAAAATCAATTGTATGTGCACCTTCGTATGCTGTCTGCCTGGAATGGCCACGGTATTAGTAATTTTATTCGCACATTTCAGTTAATCTACGAAACACCTTTTAATGACCGAATCTTCCAATCCGACGCCAGAAATGCTTATGACTAGGTTAAAGAGTCAGGGGTTCTTTGATAAGATCCGTAAACGCTGTCTTGAGGATGTGGAGTGCAAACCCGATTATCTCTACTTGAAACGCAATGTCGTGGATAGCATCGTCTCTCAGTTTTTATCCCGCCAGTGTTCCGTCGGCAGTAAGCTGGAAATGCGCGACCGTCTGCGCCGTGAGATACATGACAACGCTATTTTTCAGCGCAGTCTTAGTCAAATGGCAGATCGATTGCTCGCCACTCAGGCCTCTCCAGAAGCCCTTGCTCCACCAATAAATCAAGTCGCTTGTGAGATACTTGATGTTGACTATCGAGATTGGCTACGGAGGAGTAAAAAGCGACAAACTCCTCAACCTTTGCTTCCTGACATATCCATACCCCCACCAGTCTTAGCCGGACCCCCCGAGCCTTTATTGCCGGATCCAATTTCTACAGAGGAGGATCATAGTCATCCTTTGTCAACGGATGTTCTTCCGGCACCGTCTGGGGAGACTGAGAATCAGCCGATATTAGCTTGTGAAAATGAAGTAGAAATGGAAGTGGATGATGTAGGAGATGAAATGGATGTTGGTTAGTTGGTTTATATGGCCCTTGGCATTCAGGAAAAAAGCTTCGTTTTCGTTTTTGGCCATATTCCAGAATTTACCTAAATTGTTAAGTCAGAAGCACTGCAAGCTTAGTTTTGATGGTAACCTCTTTATTATTATTCTCATGAATTCCTCCTTCAATCGTCACCTGATGTGTTCATGACGGGTATCTGGGTCGTGCGTCTTCGTGCATTGTGTTTGCTTTAATTCTTGGATTCTCCAAAGTGATCGTTTGAAATATTTGATGCATGGTCTGCGAAATCTTCCCCAGATATGAGTATTGGTTCATGTGTTGACTTGCAACCTTAAGCGTAGTCATTAATACCGAATGAAAGCCAGATATTGCCCGTTCGTAGACTCTAAGTAGATTCGTAGAATTTCTGTGGGTTCTTTTTTTAATTATGTTGATATCCGTCTGTTGCGTATACCGGTAGCAAAATCGCACCCCTGAATGCACGTGCTCGATGCCCTTTGTTGAACGTTAATCACCACCTTCCTTGTCCCAGTACAAGACCTCATGCCGAGAGCTTGTAATGTCTCAGTCAAGGATCTAGGAGTTTGTCTAGCAGGCGGCTTCCCAAATAGCTTTTGTTGATCAGCCGTCTGAAGACACTATATGCATACGATACTTCTCAGTCTACCATATCGTTAGGGTCGTGTCTGATTTCTCAAAGCCTAGCTATAAGTCCAGCTGTTCCATATATTCGTGTTATTTCTTATCGTTGACTGTCGAACTTTCGTTATGTTTTGTTATATTTTGCTTCTGACTGTAGTTTTTCATTTTTAACACGGTCCAGCACATCTTAATTTCTAGAATCTACCGATTCCAACGTGTCTGTCACTGGCTACCGACCCAAACAGTCACTAAAAGCTTCAGGTGCAGACTCCTACTTTCCGGAGGATAGTGTGCGAACAAAATTTAATCAGCCAGCACCGTCATCCATAGGTGAATCATCACAGCCAACACCACAGCCTGCCATCGCAAATTCAAGCTCTTTTTCCCGCAAATTTTCAGCTGCTGTTGCAGGATGGGTCCCAAATGCATCCAGCAAGCAGCCTGGTATCAATTCAGACAATGAGACTAACCATGAAGATTCACCATTGCGCCGCCGAATGTCCCTGGCTGGTCAGTTAGCGAAGCGCAGTTCACCGCCGGTGAGTTCACCAATTAAGCCAAATCTTGACAAAAATCCGTCGCCCCTCATCGAAGGAAGACACAGGATGTCGTCACCAGGTCAACACAGGGATCGAATTCGAAAGCACGGCGGTACGCTCACTTTAAATGTGTTCGCGAGGAACTTGGAACTGACTTTCACTTGTATTGATGCAATTCCGTTCCTAGGTAGTAACTATGGGCGTCACTATGACAATTATGATCGAAATGACTACAGACGATTTCGAAGGAATCGAGAATTCCAGTTTCAGCGGCAACATAGCAGACATCACAAAAGCGATTATAGAAACTCTGATCGTCGCGGAAGGGACGATGGCGGACGAAGTAATCAAAGTTTCGACAGGCAAAACTATTTATTCCAGGTGAGATCTTACTTCCTTTTGATGTCGCCCGCCAAAAATCATCATAAATTTTGTACCCATGTATGTGGTACCACGAAGTGCGCTCTTTTCGTTTGTGCAACGCAGATTGAATTGTTTTGAAATGTCGTGAGCTACTACGGTGCGGGTTATGTCGGTATCAGTTTTGCACGTCTTTCGAGTGATTGCATACTAAAGGATGACTTTCCCATTCATGAGTATAAATATGTAAGAAGTAGGTAACTATGAACTAGGCATAGGCGACCTCGAATTCGCAACATCCGAAAACTTCGTGTCGGCAGATCCCACTGACCATATTCCAGGGATTTTAAAGCGTCACTATTTTGGGGCCACCCATGTTGCTCCGTTGATAGTGAAATTTCATTTCTCTCTTAATGTACCTGTTCAGGAGAGTTGAAATTCCTTCTATGGCTTGCTACTGCGTCTTACCGGGAACCCACCACACTCAGATAACCATTCTACAAGTCTTTTGTCCAACCCACTGCCAGGAAAAAGACAAAACGTCGTTAAGGGGAGCAATTTGACGAGTGATATGTCGGAATTGATAACTCAAATATGCCTTGGGTGACCTTGACCTGATGGATATAAGAGGTATCAACACCGATGGGACCGTTTTTTAACTGGAGGTTGCGTTGTGGGGCACGCCAAATCAAACTGCTTTTCATGACACTGGAATTAAATTTGAAACTAGACATCTAAAACGAGGTAGTCGCCCCCTCATCTTTGATTTTTCAGGACCACAATAGTGATAGAAACGGTCGTGATTACCGCAGCCACAATGTCTTTCCCAGTACCTCCCGGTCCTGTTCCAGAGGTGATTCAGGCAGTCTTTTGTCCTGCTCTCAGTCCCCTGCCTATCATCACCATCACCACAACCGTAGACCCAACGTTATTGCAACGAAACAATCCCGGCGACAACGACAGGCATCTCCACACTCTGCTCTCCCTGACCCCCCTTACCCCACTTCCCACCGACACCGGGAAAAGAATTCTCTTGGCGACGCATCCCCACGTAGTTTTTGTCTTGGCTTTATATCTGACAGTCTTTTGGATATCTGTGCTTTCGATTAACTGGCTGCATATTATTTAATTTTACTGAAAAGATTTGTAGCTTCCTGGTATATCAAACGCTTGTCTCCGCGTCATCCCTTCGTGTCTGTTCTGTGACTATTCAGGCTAGTGTCTCGGGGATCGATTTTATGAAGTGTGGAAGATGTTACGGTGTGGGAATAAGGTCATAAGGGATTACACGTGCCAATGCATGAATGCCATGTAGGTACCGTAGTTAATATGTATTAGGTCAACTGGCCGTTTCTTTTAACTCGGACCTGAATCAAGTCTCCCCAATTCATAAAACAACGTTTGAATTGCCTCTATGTTTCATCTCTAGAAATACTTGCAGTCAATTTTTGACCACCTTGAATCTTGCGGGACTGACCTCACCTCAGCTGTTCAAAGTTTATTCACTCACCACTCTAACTCCAACCTGCCGCATTGCCATAGGTCTTCTTCCTATGTATAATTATAGTGACCACTGTTAGTTCAAATTAAAAAAACCACGACGTCTAGAGTGAATGTTTACGCGCTCACTTTTTGGCCACCTCCGCTTAAGCTTGAATTCTATTTTAGTATGCCGCCTCACTAGACATTTTATGATGCAATTTCATTCAAAAATTTGCTAGATTCTGGTGTTGGTATAAATGCCCTTGAGTTTGTAGTTCTGTGTATCTATTTAAGTAAGTGCCTGCTCTCTATTTTTACGTTGTCCCTCCATAGAATTCGCTTATTTTTATTAGGTCACCGAGATTCACCTCGTTCGCGTGGTCCTCATCGTTCTAGCCAGCGTGAAAAGGACTCGCGACGTCAGCAGACTGAGTCAGGCAGCCGACACTCCTGTGGTTCTGAAAGTCGATCTTCGACGCGACCGAGCCAATCAACCAGCGAACAACATCGGCCCCAACGTCGCCTGGTCTACTCCTCTCTTTCTTCCCGCAGCCATTCTGAATGTTCGTTTGCATCACCATGACTACTTCATTGCACCGTCTATATCTCAGTTACTGTTGACAACCTTATTCAGTGGGGTTGTTAAGTAGACTAACTCATCAGGTTGTTTCTGTTACCCGAGGGTTTCATGAATGTATCGATGTCTGAAGCTCCTTTCAACTGCTGTCACTCATTCCGGCTTCGCTGTCATCACTCACTATCGTTTACAATTCAACTAATATGCTTTTTACCAAACATTTTCACTAGACGTTCTGATATTTTTTTATTCGCTCTAGACGATTTTCGTCCCGGTTGGTCTGTTAAACTAGAGTATAGCTCTTTGGTGCTCTTACAACTGTATCATTACCTTGATCAACCCGTGGTCATTTTGTGGAAACCTATAGCGGCCCTATTAGAACTAGTCAAATTTAAATATGTGCAATAAGTAAATGAACACGATGAGTGCATGTTCCCATCGATTTTCAAACATTTCTTCAACTCGACAACCTGTGCATGCACTACGAGGAGGGCCCATATTGGAAATTTGAAAAATTGTTTTATTTCTTAAGCCTAAGTGCTCTCTATGGAGGGCCGCGATTTGAACGTGGTAGTCACAAGGGAGTAAATAACTTTCTCATTCCTCTCACAAATTGCAACTCCACTCCTACCTAATGTAGGCTTCTTCCTCACTTCATGGAATCATCTGTAGTGTTTAAGTCCGCCGATGCCTTATGATATCACCTGTGCTCAAGTCTAGTCCATCGACCAAGTGTGCATTTTGGACCGCAGACGTTTAATTTGAACACAGATCTGCTTATGGGTTTAAATCCAAGCATCATTTGTGTTTTCAAGATAAAACAACTATGAAATTTTAAATTTATTGATCGTACTTATCTAATTGCTTGTGTAAAGAATGAATGCTAGCGGGCAGCTGCTATTACTCTTACTAATATATGCCTTACCTTGGACCTGTGGTGTTGAATTTCCAAAAGAGTCTCAGTTGGTGATATGGTTGCCCAGTGGTCGTCTGGTTCAACTACCTTGCAATATAGACGGCAAGAAATTCACACACCTGAGCACTAATGCATTAAACACTAGTGCCATCGAGATAATCAAGGCCAAACTTTTAGCTGTTGTTGAACTCGAAGCGGTCACGATATGGTTCAACACCATTGGTCAAGTCATTCATGTGGGTGCTGTCCTCCCTATCCACCTGCCCATGACAGCCCCTGGAGAAATTGAGCATGAGCTGTCGCGAACTGCCTCTGTTTACGAACATCAGACTGCTCGGCCAACACTGGAAATACCACAAGCATACGCAGTAGAGGTGGGTAGTAGTCTCGCTGTACTACATCAGAGGACAATGACCACCGTCACTTGTAGGACATACAAGCCAAAGAATGCTGGACTTTTACGAAGTGATCCACCAACGACGAAGCAATTTTCTCTCAAGGAAGAAATTATTTATAATCAGTATTCACTATTGCACTATACTCAACCCCATGTTACATGGAAATATGTCATTCCAGAGGAATTCGAGAATGTATTGACACCAAACAGACACATACCGCTTGATTGGTGGCGTAATGAAGCAGAAACATTCTGCAAGGGGCTTCGAAATGTAAAGGAATACCAGACCTCGCCCTGTGTGAGTGTTTCCCTTAATCGTATCCCCACGAGAGCCCCCACCAGGCACACTTCAATTCTAACTCTGACTATCAGCCTTAGTACAAATCCTATGAATCTTTTATCAAATCCAACCACCCGTAGCAAAGGGGGGAATATAACTCTCGCATATATACATGCTTCAATGAAACATATGCTTGATGTGCGACTTGTGAATCGAGTTGCCACGGTATTGACACAACAAGGAGAGGCTAAGCCATACACAATTCTAATTGACACTTCTGTTGAGGTTATTTGTCCTCCAGGAACCCACCTGAAGTATCCCCCTATTCCTTTAATCCCTATCAAAGTGAACTTTGGACCAGACACTCGGGAACTGCGTGATACAAAACCTATCGTTATTACTGCGAACGACAGCGCTTACTCACTCGTCGGCTTTTCCACGAGCTGCGACGCCTGTCCACCGGGCCACGCACCACGGGCCCCTTATTCGTTCTCGCCCTGCGCTCCCTGTCCTCGGGGATTTTTCCGCGGGCAAACGGGCTGGCCCGCCTCGGCTGGCTGCGTCGCGTGTCCGGCTGGCTTCACTACTGTCTCGGAGGGATCAACCTCGGTGGAAGACTGCGTGGTGGACGGAGGCACACTTACGCGCACTTTTCTGGGCCTTTCTGTATGGGCCTACCAAAATTTAATGGATCTATTCATTGCCTCGCATGAATTCTCTTCGTCCTATACAAAACGAAGCAAGTTCCGCCTAGGTGAGAAAGGTGAACCCGAAGTTTCCGAGACCCCTGTTCATTGGACCAACAGAATCAAGACGACTGCACTTGCTTTTGGCGTCTCATACAGTGTCATTTGGTTGATTTTACTGACACTTGCTGTCTACCGCCTAATTTTGATCTGCCATTTCAAACGAGTGCATGAGAAACACGTATATCTGTTGAGAAAAGGTATCATTATCGGTCAACTCAACGCACAGGATGACGCAAGAGACTTGTTAAGACAGGATTTTGCAAAAAACTGATAGGCCACATCACTTTTGCCCAGGGTTACCTGATCATGAAAAAACTGACCCAAGCCATAGTATTTGCTTATTTGCATGGATGGTGGAAAAATCTATAAGGTGATGCACGTCGCCCGAGAATTTGAGCATTTTGCTACTTTTTAGGCTTTATGAACGAGTAAAGCTCTTCACTTTTGACAATACAACATAGCTAATGTTGTTTTTTATGGATATATTCGTCGATTCGGTGTAAAGAAGATCGTGCACACGAATGCGTTGTTCTTGCACCCACATGTTTCCACACACAACACACGCATCCCCGCACAGAGGATCAAGGCCATATACGCTATTTTTAAGGCAAAAGTCATGAACACCTGAACTGAGATCTGTCGGGTCGCCAATAACATTTGCTCGAGTTAGCCAATGAAGACAACAAGGAAGTCCGGTTCTCAAGACCACGCACAACTTGAAGTCTGGTTGCCGACCTCCAACATAACTTACCACGATTATGAATCAACTACTGATGGTTTTGTGGCACGAACATTTAGAACGCGTTCCTAGTTTGCAAATGCAATGTCGTGTTTGACAAATAAGACAAAATATTAATCAAATTGCTATTAAAAAAGCATGGACAATCATATTGTTTCACCAAAATTAAAGAAGCAACAGGACCCCAGAAAGATCAAAATAGCAATGTAGACCGAGTCATTTGTGCATAAACAGCTGTTCAAAAGCTGGCTGAATTTCTTCAATCAATTTCATTGTCACAGTGCTTCGGCGGTGCTTGGAGAACGCGAGGTTTGCACATCGACGGGTCAGCAAGCAGGCAGCTAAACTAGCAGCCATTGTGGCAGAATAACTGGAGAAACAAGACATGCAAAATTGTAAAGAAGATGCCTGCTAATCACTCGGGCTATTAAGGCAATGAAACCAAGTTTACATATGCCCGAATATTGGGACTTACATTCTGACGAGCATGACTGAACACTACGTTAGCTGTTAGCGTTCGCACAGAACGCGACACGTCTAAGTTAGTAACAAATGGAAAATCGCAAGGTAGAAGGTTACAATGACATACTAACACAAAAACACTATGTGCAACAGTGAGAGGTGAGCTCCTTGGCGAAAGCCTATACCTAGTTGCGCTGCCGATTTCCTAGTCGTGATCGATGCTTTCTACAATTCAAACTGATTTCCTGAATTACATTCACATTTGGTGCAAATTTCCAGTGAAAGCCTTCAACTCAGCTCGCCATTTGCTACCAATGCAGTACATGCATCAAGAACTAAGATACTCAACTAGCAAATATGTTACCAATAGACCAAAAACTTATGGCGGGGAAGTGAAATAACTGGAATTAGAGAAGACCGCTGAAAATCAAAAAAACATACGAACAAGTGAAGGATTTCCTAGAGAACCAATGAGAGAAGATAGCAGCTGCCCCGGATAATAGGTCTCCTTGTCCTCCGCATCGCCTAGGAGAACCCTCTGATTCACAGATGACCACTACGTAACAACAATGCAGGTGCATAGATCTTCGCAACTGTACACACCGAAGGCCTCAAGTAACCACTAGCACGTGTAAGACAATGCCATTTTATGCAAACTAAAGCGACTGTGAGTTGGCAAAAAATATTTCTTTGCCTTATATGATCAAGCTATGGAACCTACGTTGATCCTTGCAATCTTTTTGCGACCGAATGTTGTAAATCCCAACATGTCAATTAAACCGCTCAGTACACCCTTAATTTATGTAATTAGTCACCATGCTGCACGCTCACTCAACTTTATCAGTCTTCAGGTCGCGAGGGTCTGATGCTCTGATAGGGATAAATTAAAAGTTTGGGAATTTGAGGAGTTGGATACAAAAGTTTCATACGTAAGTCATAATGGTCCCACGAGTAATTAAGCGGGGACAAGATAAAAAGACTAACAACGCGGATGAATAATTTTGATCTGATAAGGCCTTTGAAAGATGGAATATTCTGCGCAACGTTGGGCTGCCAATAAGTTAAAGGGTGACAACCTTGAGGTAAGAGTTACTTAAAAACGTAAGGAATACGCATACAAACCGACTGTGCAGTTTCTTACTTGTTTCCGTTCTGTGCATTTTGAAGCACTATGGCACTGCTCTGCTCAGTGCAGGCATCAATTCGCATTATAAAACTGCTTCTAATAACGGTACGATTTCTACCCAGGTTGTCCGATCAATCCACTTTTGATTTGGTTATAATGAGATAATATAAGCTAAGTGATTTGCAAGGTAGCTTAAGACTGCTAGACATCAAGCAAGACCTTCTGCCTACTCCTTCTGGTTAAGCACAGTATAACTGGCCATGTTTATTAACCACACGAAAACACCGGAAATGGCATAAAGGCAAATGAAGTTGAGCGTACGGTGTTCGCCATTGGAGATGACATCCATCGGTCCTTTTCGAATGATTGTAAGGTTACCCAGAGCAGAGGCCAACGTAGACGTCTCTTTTGGATCATTTGAGGGTTCTGTGCCTAAGACATGTTATTTGGTATAAGCAGGGCCCACCTAAAATAGTCTTATACAGACGAGAAAACTCATTCACATTTGGGGTCAGAATAACCTGCCGAGAGCCAGAAACAAGACTTGCATTTTTAGCAACAATATAGAGTCCATCTGCATCAATAATCATGGGTTTTTTTGATCGGATACATTCTTCCATTAACTAAACAAAGCATATGTGACATTGAAAAGTACCTTTTCCGTAATTGGGATATTTTCTACCATACCAAGGCCAGGACCGATCACAACGGCGTGCAGCTTAGAAAGCCACTTTAATGACTCCTCAAGGTTATTATCCCTACCACATAAAAGGAATCAATCATGAATTGCATACAATGTCGGGTGAACAATGAGCTCAGGGCTATAGCATTTGATGGCTTGGGCGGCGGCGTCTGCGCACAGCACATGAACCAAATCAGCCCCCTACACCAAGTAAGCGGTAAAAAGATAGCGTACACAATAAAGTGCTGTAATGCCAGCAAAATATGGCGCGCCTGTGTATCTACGGAAGACCACAAATGCATTACACAACCTCCATACTCTTTAGATCCGCCAAGTACGCCTATTCGGCCCATTTGCCCCTTATGTAAAGAATCTTCCATTACTGGAATAGCGGATCGAATTGCCCTAAGGATTTCATTTACGGCCTCAGAATTAGATTCAACACCAACGTTTGGCGCAACCATTTTGACCTAGAATAAGCAGTGGTGTTGTGGTGTGGCGTCGGATTAGGGCGCAGACATATTAGACCACCTGGCCTCAGCCAATCCTGTGTCTCTCTGCAATCCAAT
>UXSR01000478.1:0-30868 GCA_900604375.1 Mesocestoides corti
GACTAGACCGGAGAGGAAGAGGCGCAACCAGTTACTAGACATATCAACGAAGTTGTGTCGCGTTGACTGATACATTTGAGCGGACTAGTAAAGATATAGGCGTCTGAATGGTCACATGGATAAGGCGGGTGGTGGTGTAATGTGATGTGAAGAGTTGTTAATGCGAGCGTATGGCGGAAAAAGTTTGCGTGAGACTCAAAAAATACCTTAAAGTGAGTTAATTGGATTACGCAGACGTGATTGTGGTTGCAGTGTGGAGTTCGATGTAGCGTGGAGATTGAGGCCAAGCCCCAATCTTAAAGAAGGTCTTGGGAGACAAATGCAGAAGCGCGTCATGTACTTGCGAATACTTTCGTCCTAGCGTTGCTTCATCTAACCTTTCTTATCTATTTAGCCGGACTATGCATCAACTGTCAGCCATGACAAGTCAAGTTTCTCCAGTGACTCCACTCTGGTAATTATTTTTGTTCAATGCTCACAGGTGACAATACATTTAGTCTCTGTCGGGGACATAATGGGCAATTGTACACATTAATTGACTTATCGCCTAACCGTGAAGCTGAGTCCTGAGCGAAGACTGTTAGAGTGAATAAGTGAGGTGTGATAATTGCATATGGATGCTTGTTTAGTGGACGACCAGGTATGCTTTCATAGCTGCCTCCTAAACTACCGACATTACTTGTTTCCCACACTGCCCAAATCAACTTCACAAGCAAGATTGTGTGTGGGGTAGCATGTCTGTTCTTCCCTAAAGCCTAACTGGACGTTGAATGTTCTGGCGTCGGAAAAGCCTAGCCGAGAATCAGCACTTAACTAAAATGGCGGATGAGACGCATTGCGATCTCGTGGGATTTTTTTGACCATACGTACGATGCCGGTTGATGAAGGGCCAATTTTTCGACAATCATTTGCTACCCCGTAGACTTCACCAAGGAATCACGATAGCCTCTTCCATTTCCTTCCAGGTGACCGATCCGAAAGTGAATATTACTGCCGAGATTCTTCGTCTGAATTCACCTGAACTCTGGTACATCGTTTGTGGAATGATCTTATCTATCATCTCAGGTCTGGTACAAGCCTGCTTCGCCATACTTGTAACGGAAATCTATGCGGTGAGTCATTCATCAAAAGACTAGCTATATTATCCGGCTGAACTCTTCTGCTATGGACACGCCTTGCGCCCACCTATTCGCCTGTTCTATTGCAGAATTTTATCTTTGACATTCCTTAAGATATTGGTAAGCAGATTTGTTAAATTTGAAAACGCAAGTCTTGACAAAAGAGTTAGAACTAACATCTTGTTTTCCTTGTTGTCCAAATCGTCGGGGTAATTGGGCTAGGGAACCTACCCCATTCCACGTGGTTATGCTTATCTAAGTTTTCACCGAAAAGGCACGTGCGAAATCCCTGTAGGTGGGGTCAGTTTTCTCAGATTTGGAAGTCAACGATGGACGTTTACTGCGGTTGTGTATCATTCAATAGGAGGACCTGGAGGTTTCGCTCTGTATTGGCTGACCCCACATTTGCATTTTAGGTATTCGGAGAGCCAAACGACGATATAAAGCTTAAACGAACTTCTGTTTTGTCGGGCATTCTTGGGGCCATTGGTTTTGTTCGATTCTTCTGCCTGGTTATGGGGGTATGTTCAGCATTTACTTTGTTCTGCCAAGTTTTTAAACGAACAATGGAGTTCGTTTAAACATCACCTGATTGGTTGCCGTAGTTTCCAGAGTATTTTAGCACCACAACACTTTACGTGAAGCAAAATCGGAGCATCTGAACTCTCACTTTAGAACCCCGCAAATTTGCATCACTTGATACAGAGATTATGCGCAGATTAAATTATTTTATTGACTGTTGGAGAGGAATTAGGCTAGAATCTGGGTGTCTAGGCAACTTAACTAGTGTGCGCGCGTGTGTGTGTATGTGACAAAGACGACATACCAACTCGAGCGAATCCTCTAGCTCATTTGTTCCTTTTCTACCACTTTTCTAATTGGAAGCCCACACTGATGAATGGCCGAAAAGTCGTGTGTGCAAATCCAACTGACTCGAATGAAGCAGACCGGCAATTCGATTGCCATTAAGTCACTCAGACAAGTCGGGGTTTCCTCGCCAATGATGTAAAATTCTAGTTACTACCAGAAAAAAACTGAAAAATTTATTGCAAGTATCAGGTTAATGGACCGTTAAATTCAGCTCACAAGCGTTTTAGTATTGAAGGAAGCCAGGATTATGACAGTATTTATTCGTAAACTAACCTCCATTGAAATTGGAATAAGTTAGTTTATGTGACATCCAAAAATATAAAATAGACAAAATTTTAATGAATATCCTCAAAAGCTTTTGTGGTAAAAGGACAGACATTAATTTGCACCAATCACAAATAAATCTATTTCCACTGTCGATAATTTAAGTTTAACACTCAAATGTTTGTCATTCTGAAGACTCTTGTTGTCATTGTTTCACGCTCGCATTAAAGTAAATCAAAATAATTGTGCTGGTGCGTGAAATGCTTGACGTAGCATATAATCCGAGCTTATGACGTAGGATTGACTACGTAAATTGACAACCTCTTTTTAAGCAATAATTTCATTTTAGTGTGTTTCTCTCCTTCTTTTGTATTTAACAGGGCTACCTTTGGGGTGTATCGGGGTCTCGTCTGACGAAACGATGCCGCGTTATTCTATTTCAAGCCATGTTGAATCAGGTAAAGCAATTTCCATACGTTTGGTGTTGTATTTGTATTTCTGCAAATAGTCCGCGAAATGCTAGACCCTGATACAATCGCACATGTCAATTTGCTCTGCTTCAGAATGTTGGGTGGTTTGACGACTCCGCGAACCAACCGGGCACGTTAACTGGCAGTTTGGCAGCTGACGTCCCAACACTGCAGAACATCTCCGGACGCCGTCTGGCTTCCTTCATGGAAGTCATAACACTCATCATCGCCTCCCTCATTATCGCTTTCTACTACTCGTGGCAAATTTCTCTTATTGCTCTAGCCTTCTTCCCTGTTCTCATTGTTGTCGGCGCATTCAATGTAAGTGATGCACTTAGACATGTTTAAATTACCTTCATACCAACCCGTCGACTACAATCTCGTGTAATGTTTGAGAATAATTACACTTTGCCTGCTTGCTTGCTTGTTTAAGCGGAGGTTGTTAAAAAACCTCGGCTAATACCCACCCTTATTCAACTATTCAAATTCCATTTAGTCTTTGCGAATTCATCGTGCTTTTTAGCTGCTCTGTACTGCCCACTAAAACATGACTGCCGTAAGGAAATGTAGTTTGGCGAATCGACCTTTCTCTTGAAGTGGAAAGAAGCCAAGTTCAGTGACTGCAGCGTCGGGCAGTGTAAACTGAGTATATTCGAGCTGATGCTCCATCCATCCATCCATCCATCCAACTAATTTTAAATCGATTCTTCCAGCTGTTTATTCGCATTGATTTAGCTCTTGCTCTTGGATGAAAGCAATGACGTTCACAGTTAGTTCTGTCACACTCACCAATATCTTCAAAATTTCACCAACGCCCCCAAAGTAATTATGTTTACTATTAAGCTAGTTACGATAATCATTGTGTGTAGGGTCATGGCGCCTAGAGTTGATAAACGTGTTACTTGAATATCGCGTAATTGTATGAAAAACAAAATAGTTAGAGGCTGTAATTTTGAAATGCTTCCGAATTTTTGGGTACTCGATTAACTCATTATTTGTTCGGTATTCTTTACATTCGACGTCAAAGCAAGTCATAGAGCCTTGAGACAAAACATAACGCAAAAGTCGAGAGGATCAGAGAAAACACAACTACTTTGCAATGCTCTTTGAAGTCTTTGACGCTAAGTTCAAAGCGTAGTTAGTTAAGCTGTTAAAATTTACAATCCTTAATTTGCCCATTTAGCACCAACACTGCACGACATTACCTTACCTACTTTGTCAATACCCTGAATCATTTGAAATCCCCACCTATGGTTTCGGATTATTCCAATGCTGGAGAATATTTTGAGCACTTTTCCCTGTGAATGCGTGTATACCGTAAAGTTTGAACCTCCTTTATGCTCTCAGGCTAAGTAATGTTGTCGCTGTAGATGAAGCAGTGGACGAATGATGGATCTCGGGCCAACGTGAAGGGAGCGGGCCTTGCGTTTGAATGCCTCTCTGCTGCAAAAACAGTTTTCAGTTTGGGCGCGGAAAGTCACTTTGTGCGTCGCTACGAGCTGGAAGCACTGCCGTCCCACAAGTGGGTTCCCCTGGGATGCTGATGCACCGCCTTTGTGCCCTTTGTGTCAAGTTTGCTAACCCGCGCGCGCGCATCAGTGCTTAATTTTACCTTTTATTTGCTGAATTTGTTACTCACCAGGCGTCAGGGTAGGAAGCGGTTTTGGTTGAAATGCGGCTGCCTCCTCTAAACACGATTGAAGAGTGCTTTGGCACAGCCTCACTTCTTGAGACGGGCTACTGACTGTTCAAGGACCACTAAAACCTGTCACGCTTTGGGTACACCGTAGACTGCTAATTCATGTGATTTTTAGTCATGTAACTTTCTGGCTGACTGCCATCAGAACCAAGCTCATGTTTTCTTTCCTGAACTGGGGGAGGCTTGTAGAAGAGGTATCTAAGTTATGGGCGTCATGCCCTGTCGTCTTTAATTGCCCTCCGTCGCAAGAGTGCTATGAGACATTTTGGGCGTCTTTTTTATATAGCGTAGCTCTGCCAGGGTGTGTCTTCGTTTACTTTGTTTTCACTGATATTTTCTTTATTGCCGTAATTGGAATGAGAGGGAAATTGTTCGACTTAGACAATCGTAGTAGTGGGTTTAGTGTTGGACCCTCGCGTCCAGTCACACTTAAGTGAAAATGACTTTATAGCCAGCGATTAGTGGGAGCTGCCCACGCGACGACTGCCTTGTAGACATCAACCAACGCAGGCATAGAGATTCTTCAATCCTAGTGTAGATTCTCAAGTCGTTTGTTCTATTTAACAATTTGAAAATGAGATTGTTCGATAATCGTCAAATCAAATTAATTTTCTTCTCAAGTGAATAATCACCCTCTATAGAAAAAAAAGACAGTACGCGGTAGCCCTCAGTAGTTATTCTACAACTCAGAAGTTTAATTTATTTTGACAAAATAGAAAAATTATCAAAAGCGCTGGCTCCTACGCAGTCTTCAGTGCCCTCTCCAACTCCCTGGGGAGTTTTCAAATGGCTGCAGTCTTTTATGGCGGTGGACGTCTTATGGAACAGAAGCTGGTGACCATTGTTGGCATCTTCCGGTACGTTGTCTCTCCTGTCCTGCTTTTGATAACCTCATTTGAAAGGCCTTTCTTTAACTCTCGGTAGTTCTGGCACACCATTTTGCATGTCAGCGAACAGCACAGTAGAAATTGATCTGCCATTTTACAATTTGGTTACGTTTTGTCACTGTAAGTAAAAGGTTGATAATATTAACGGAAGAAATAGGATAATGTGGAATAACAATTATGCATTAATTAGGGGACAGGAGACCAGTGCAGAAATTGTATACTTAAATCCTTTGTGAGCAGCATAACTTGTCATCGTACTCGATGACATATTAAACGCGCTTTGGCTTGTATAATGCCCATACGATGGATCTCGAAGTGTAAATTACGGTCCGTCATAACGTTGTGTCAATTAACCAATCACAGTGTTGTGCACTGAGCCAGTTGGAAACGTGATTTGTTTGAACAGTTGTCAGTAGAGAATGAAGCCAATTTTGTTGCCTCCGCAGTGCTCACACGGCGATAACGTTTGGTGCACAGCAACTCGGTTACCTTGCTGCCTTTGCACCAGACACCAAAAAGGCCAATGAGGCAGCTGAGAGGATGTTCAGTGTGATTCGACGAACTCCCGAGCTTCTGCCTGACGAGGGCGAATTTCCCGTCAAACCATTTCAGGGTTCAGTTGCTTTCAAGAACGTCCACTTCCGCTATCCGACCCGTAGAAAGATCAAGGTCCTTCGGGTAAGAACCCTCTACTCTACGGAACCTTGTGTTATTCTTCCAGGTTCCCTGGATTTCGCTCGAGTTCAGTGAGAGTCACTAACACCTTTAATGAGGCAGAAAGTAGATAGGAACTTTTATGCCAAAATACCAGAGAGGACTATGGTCTTTTGAATGGGCGGGGGTCAACGCTTAGCACTAATTTTGGTTCAAACCGCCTTTACGATCCCGTCTGCACTAAAGTCTTATCCGACGCTTGAAACCACTAAGTCTTCATGCCACTGCCTCAACTTTCGCGCAATGAATTGCCTTAGTTTCAGTCTTCCTGATAGTGCGGGGTTGGTAGCAGTTTCTAAATAGCGAGATACCTTGGTCAGTTGCATTAAAAATGATTATGCAAGAACGAAATACGGGATACGAAGAAATGAGAGAATTTGAACTAATAATGCTACTTTGACTTGTGCTCGACCTCCTCCGATCCAGTAGATTGTAGAAACAAGTCGACATTACATTGTGGCACTATTCTGTTCCAAATAACTGTTTGCTGCAATTCTTGGTACATGTAACTGCGGACCAAAATCATCGTTGGGGCTGTCCGTACACTATCAGCTCTTAGCAGCTCTGGATAATCAAACTTAATTACTTTTTATTAAAATGTTAAGCAAGTTAATGAGGGTGTATATTGCTTTAATTAAAATGGCGTTTGTTTAGGGCTTTAACTACACAGTCACGCAGGGCACCAGCGTGGCTCTTGTTGGCCAATCAGGTTGCGGGAAGTCCACGCTGCTCCAACTGGTGCAACGCTTCTACGACCCTAGTGCGAGCTCGTCGACCAGAGTCAGTGAAATCACCTTCGATGGAATGGATCTTCGCGATCTCGCTCCAACTTGGATTCGGCGTCAGATTGGCGTGGTATCGCAGGAGCCGAATCTCCTTGACATGTCAATCCACCAAAACATCGCCTATGGACTAACCTACGCCGAGCAGCCACCGTCTATGGAGGAGATAATTGAAGCCGCCAAACAAGCGAACGCCCACAACTTCATTACAAGTCTCCCTCAGGTGGGTTTTTTGTGTGCAGATACGTGTTCTGTTGATCCAACCGTTTATTTTTTCCGAACAGAAATTTCCTATGACCAAGACGATCACAACATTAGATATAGGTGGAGGTATGAGATCAGTCAGAAGCTTGCAGCGGTACAATAAATGCAGAGAAAACTCATTAAGTACGTGATTCAATGTAGTGGAGTTACAATAGCTATGTGAGTCACTGAAGCTCAACCTCAGAACTCTTTTTTCCAGCCGTTGATTCGTACCACAGAGTATGAGTTGACTTACATTGGGACAATGAGATATAGCCTAGACAAAAAAACAATCGCATCACTTCACCCAAGTTAGACTACACAAGCCAAATACATTCCGCCGAATATGTTGTCCATGTTTTTAAAACTAGTACCTTTTGCAATCCCACATAAAACACTACTCATATTCATCACCAGTAGTTAATCAGGCAGTTGATCTTGTGCATCATTTGGGTAGCTGCGCTGTGTACTTAATAAGTTCGAGGCTCCGTAACTGACCTCTAAATAGCAGCTAGGACAGTGATTCGATCATCATAAATTTGGTCGAATTGTAAAATACATAGCAAGCAGTACCTGTGTGTAATCACATCTTGGTTAAATGGCAGATACAAAGAACCGGGTATTTCCTGGACTTATACCCGTTATAAAAAGACGTTATGTAATTCAGTAGGTATAAGTCCATTCTGATGTGTATTGGCTCCGAATTCCGACGTTTTCGACGTGATTTTTCACACATCCTCTGCCCGCTGATGAGGCAAATTAAGTAGTAAACATCCAGACAGTGCAGCTTATGCTCGTTCTTCCATTAAAGGGTTACGACACTCCCGTAGGGGCTCGTGGTTCTCAACTCTCTGGCGGTCAGAAGCAGCGCATCGCCATTGCCAGAGCCCTGGTTCGTAAACCGCGGCTCCTCGTGCTGGACGAGGCCACGGCGGCGCTGGACAACGAGAGCGAACGCGTTGTCCAGGCCGCGTTGGACGAGGCTATGCGGCAGAGTGGCCGAACGACCCTCGTTGTTGCGCATCGCCTGAGCACCGTGGAGAACTGTGATCGGATTGTCGTGCTGGAGAACGGAAGGTGTGTGGAGAGCGGTCCGCCTGCGGCCCTCATGGAAGCCCACGGCGCCTACTACTCCCTCCACAACGCTGATGCCAAGGGTAAAATGGCATAGACCGAATCCTCTCGTTGTCCTTTTAAATGTGTTCATTTTTAACAACGTGAAATTTATTTACTCTTGTTTTTTGTAACGTAATATAAATACATCCGTCTGAGTTGGTGCGTGTGTGAGTGTGTCAAATTTGGTTCGTCCCATATTGTGGTTATGAGGCTATGGGCAAGTCATTCAGTCGTACGCTGACCAATGCTTTATTATTCATTTTTTTCGGAATCACATCAATGAAGCATTCGTGAAATTAGGGGACGGTAAAAGTAGGTGACCACGTGTTCTATGTAGAGACTATCGGAGGAAATGGGGCTACAGATGAAAATGGAACAGTGTGTTTATTGTAATGCTTGACGAGGAATACAACTAAGGCTGTTTGGCACTTTAATAGCCACACAGATAAATAGCTTGAATACAAATTCGTAGTAGGTTATTAGTACTTAGCTGAAAAAGAATCTGTTATTTGGGGCGTGACCCAGCGACCTACCACATGCCAGTTGGCAAGCAAAGTTGCCTGTGACTCACGAGGTCTCATTGACTGGGATTTGCCACACCGTACCTTAATTGGTCGTGAGTGGCTTGTAGCACAGTTGAAATTTGACGTTTAAAAATTGAACTCACCCACGATCGTGGAAGACAACCTATCAACTCTTCATAACTAACCTTCCACTGTTTGTTGAGCTTACGAATCGACGTTCTAGTTATTTAATAAATAAGTAGCATGTCATACATGTTATTCAGATAATTGTATTCTTATTCGCAAAACTGACATAAGGCTGTTGTGATTCGGAAATGAAAAGAAGGCACGATACATGGATTTCAGTCCATGATTCACTTTGCTCACTGCCTTTGCTTACAAATTTCACAAATTAACCCAACATAGGTGGGGCTGGTTCAACAATTCGTATACAAGTGCAGGTTTGCAGGAGTTGCTCTTTCTTGTGTATGTTACAATCTGGTATTCCACTATGCGATGACGTCAGGTTTCATGCCCAAGTCACTCATTTAGATATTGCAATTTCCTTAGGACATTCGGAAGGAGCAGCAAATATTTCATGAGAATGCATGTAGGTTCGTTAATGCATCCCAGCTCGCTATCATCATGAGAGTGCTGTCTCATGTGTGCTGGCATAATTTTCCCTCTTAAATACTGTTAACCGGAAGCGCGAATTCGTAAAGAAAGGTTGGATCCTGCAACAACGAGCCGTCAAGTATTCATCATTATGACAACTGTAAGCTCAAAAATAAGAAGCATCTTAACGCCCAATGCGTTACTCTTTCAGTCACTTCAACCACCACAGCCTGATCAACAGCCACTCATATTTTGTGTAGCCATCAACACAAGCCAATCACAAGCTGGTTTGCCTTCAAAGACGCAATTGTAGGCATTCTAATTTGTATGCATTACACACTTTATTTTACGAGATACAGTGCTAGAATTGTCGGCGAACTAAGAGTATATGGTCAAAGTGCATGCTTGCCTAGCAAAATACCCATGGGTTAAATCAAGTGAGTCAATACAAATTTTGTTGAGGGTTTATATTCAAATATGAAAATGAAGAGCTACATTGTCTTCATATCATGTCTTGCAATTTCAAGACTCCAGCAAAGCAAACTGTTCGGTGATGGTTTAGCTTGTTTCAAGATGTCGACTTCATTCTAAACTGGAAATTTCCTTCTAGATGTCCTGCTGGCATTGACATTGACCTGATCATTAATGCGGCGATTAATAATCGACGGATTGTCATTGGAGAAATTGATGGAAGTCTAAATGTTGGCAATTTGAATGCTATTTGCCAAATGAGTTTTGCGTGTTTATCCAGAGAGAAGCAAACTGAACTGTGTTCCCACAGCCACTTCTCTCCTAGCCTGGCAGCAAAATAAGTCTTTCTAGGATCAAGGCATAAGTAATGATGAAAAATGGTTATTTATAAGAGGCTGAAAGCATGGAATTGAAAGACCAGAATCAGTGGCTAAGGCTGCATTGTCATGTGCTATTTGGGAGTGCACAACAATACTTTTTTTTACGAACTTAATTCACATGGCCAAACAGTAACTGCGGAGAAGTACTGTGAGCAGCTCATCCAAGTCAGCGTTGATGTCCAAGCCAAATTCACAGACCTAGTCAATCAAAAAGACGTCATTTTTCACTATGACAACGCTAGCCCACCTGTCGTTCAACAGCTACGGCAAAAACAGGGAGTTAAAATGGAAAAAAATGATTGTATGAAAGAATTCAAAAACAACCGTGTGAGCTTTTTGAAAAGAAAAAAATGAAAAATTAAAAACTTGTAAAACGTTGGGAGACAGTTGTAGGAAGGGATTTAGAGTCCATTATTAATTTGAAAATAAACCTTTATTGAATATGTGTTGTATTTATTTTGGTTTCAAGTTGGGAACGAAACATGCAAGCACCCCATTGCTTGTGTCCGACTAGGTAGAGAGATTATTAGTGTGTTGAACGGTGCTAGGACAAGAGAGAGTGCCGCCTCTTAATTAACATTACAGTAGTTGTCATGGCAACTGCTCCCGTCTACTGTTTGTAGAGCATAAAGTAGTCGCGTGCTGTTGTACTCGCATGACGTTGAGTGCCCTTAACGCCCACTTTTAGCTTAATTGGTATGACTAAATTCACGTCGTCGAGTGCGCGAAGCCCCATGTCTGTGCCATTACAGTTGTCTTTTTTATGCGTGCTTGCCCCACAGAACAACTGTTTCACTTACACGTCGACCTCCATAAAAAAACACGAATTAATGGGAACATTAAGTTTGAGTTTCCATAGACGTGTAGCTCGCACCGTTAGTGAACTGCTCCAATGCTAATTACACCCTGATCTTTTGAAAGGGCAACACAACTAAATAAATCAGTAAATGGATGTATCTGCCTCTATTTTCACCACCGTCTAGTGCTCGATATCAGTCCAAATTTCAAACTGACTGCTACTGAGTACCTCGAGCAGTATGATTCACGCAACGCGATTTGTGGCAATTTTCCACAATATTTTATTTATCCTGTCAGTTGATGTTCCTCGGTGAACTCAGTAATTGCTGCAAAATTGACACGAACCAGCATTGTGCTTATTCCCTCAGTTCTAATAATTAGAGCAGCCTGCTGAAATTGCAACATATCGCGTAAAAGGAACGAGTGTTAGGTGCATTGAGTTACCACACGCAAGGAGTACAACCACCGACGTTTGTGAGTAGGCTGCTGTATGCCATATTCTGATTGGGTGCCCAAGCACAGTCGAAAATCGGCATTGTGTGAGCCATGTGCTTACTGTGACTGGGAAACCTGTTGCGAAGGCGATAATGCTTGATCCCACTCACGTCTGAAGTCAACTCCACAAGCGTCTGTTGGAACTACACCATGCTAATAGTTTGCATGAATGAAGCCAGAGAAGTAGACGAGAAATGTCAAAGGAAATGCAATGTGAAGCGTTGTTGATGCAAGCGTATGGCGGAAAAATTTGTGCGAGACTCAAAAATTACCTTGAAGTGAGTTAATTGAATTACACAGACGCGATTGTGGTTGTAGTGTGGAGTTTGAGGCCGCGCCCCAATCTTAGGGCTGGCCCTTCGGGTCATGGCGGTTTCTTTGTGTTCAAGTACAGTGAAATGCAGCTACCATCGTTTGAATAATGCTCATCCACAAACATCCTACTTATTTCGTCAGCCTTGTGAGTACTTCCTTTATACAGTGAGGATAATTTGATATGTATATTCGGTGTTTGAGCATGAAGATCCGTATTTCCTGCTCATGCCGGAGTCGCAGTGGTCACACCGGCGTGAAATTGCTCAGATAACAACATTTATTCCCTTTCTTTACCGAAATGCCTTTACATTGCGCAATTTTATTTGTGCACTTTCACGTTTAAGGTTTCAAAAAAAAGTTCCCAGCACACATGGAAGGTAATCGATTTACTAATTTTGAGTTAAAGCAACTTCCTAATATGCAGAAGCAACACCCATTGTGTAACAATTCAAGTTATTGCGAGTGAAATGCCTTTGTTGAGGACTCCGAATTGTTATCTTGAACCACGCCGGGGCCATTGTGTCAATTTAGGCCGACTACGCTACTCTGAGTGCCTACGAAGACGGACTAGACCGGAGAGGAAGAGGCGCAACCAGTTACTAGACATATCAACGAAGTTGTGTCGCGTTGACTGATACATTTGAGTTGAGCGGACAGGCGTCAGGATGGCCACGTGAACAAGGCGGGTGGTGGTGGTGGTACATACAGAGGGGTGCATGAGCAGGCGGTCCCAGCGACTGACGCGCACGCCGTGAAAAGGGGGACGTGTGTGTGAGGCTGCGACAACCGTTTTATTTGACGTGAATAAACACGATTCACTACGCCTTTCATTGAAAAAAACTCTTACGACATTCAATTGATTTGATGAAAATTAAGTTATTGACAAATACTTGAATACTTTTCAGAGAATTTTAAGAATTTTCCGGATTTTATAATTGTAACGTTTAGGGTGCAGCAGAACAGATGTACGGAAGCAGAAAGGATATTGATGATTTGCGCAACCCCCATAGTGTGTACGCCGCAGAGCTTTCTGCTGACGAATTCAAGGTAAACCAATAAAAATTTGTAGTCTTTAGATCTTTTACTTAACAATCCGAGAACAGAGGCAAGGCAGGAGACAGCGGATTCGACTGTTGAGTACCATTGGGCCAGTCAAGTGTTTAGTTTTCTGACTGCGCTTATCGTGACTATCGATTATCAATTGTAATCAATAGTTACTGAGCACGCTTCACTCATGCCCGTTCGCTGACAGGTCGACTTATGCAAAATAGTTCATTTAAGGCAATCGATTATTTTTTGGAGCTATAGTACCCTCAGCCTTCTAACCTAAATGGACGAGAGCCTCCATGGGACGGTGCTGTGAGGTTGAATGCCACAGACTCAAGGGAAACGAAATTAGGCGCCATCGAACGTTTTGACATGAATGCAGTGGATGATGCACTGCGTCATGGCCACATGAAACAAAAAAATGAACGCCATGTACTTCCCATGAATATATTAGGTACATGACTTATTTTTGCAGATTTTTTCCTCGAACTTGAATTTACATTTAATAGGGAAATATCTTCTCAGTCTTCAGTGGTTTTGAGAGATTCGGATACAAGATTTCAGAATATCCAACGACAAGGCTACGTGCGTTACATAACCTCTCAGAATACCAGAGTTTACGATCGCGTCTTATAAGCAGCACATTCGGTACTGCATTTTACACAAATTTCAACAAGAAAAAATGCTTCTGAAGCACGGCAATAAATTTGTAGTGGTCTTATTGCTGACCTTGGGTCTTCTGAAACGTGTAATTACTGGCACAAGCCTTTTAGAAGTGGTAATTTTGATCCTAGTGACCAGTCTCGCCCCGGGCAACCTCGATAGTCTGAGGATGCTCAATCGCAAGCTCTACTGGATGAAGACTCAACGCAAACGCGACAAGAGCTTGCAGCTCGGTTAGGAATTGGCCAGGCAGCTATTTCCAAGAGTTTGCCCCTGCGTGTGTTGACCAAACACACCCTTCTAGGTCAACGTATGAACACGTGCCTTCCACTGCTTGCCCGCCAGCAACAAAGAAAGACTCCTTGTGGAAGATCGTGACGAGTGATGAAAAGTATATTTTTTTACGACAATCCTAAATGTAAAAGTCGTGGGCAGATCCCGGGTAACCCAGCACATTGAAGCCGAAACAGGACATCCAATTGAAGAAGATTCTCCTGTGTATCTGATGGGATATGAAGAGTGTACTCTATAATATTTGCAGTTGGGTTGGGTAATTACACTGAGAGCACTAAGGCGAGAGTAAAGCAGCCTTTGTCTTTAAACATCCCCCACTAAATGAATGACGAAGAAGAACTCCATACAAAGTTAAAATTCATTTTTAAAAGTCAAAACATGTCTTCAATATGTGCAAATATCCACATACGCACTCACTAATCAACCAATAAAACTCCGTGTTTACATTAGAACATAATGCGTGCACATACACATTTTTATGTACACGAATCACTCATATATACAGACGCGCACAAGCACCGGGCCTATCACAGCAGGAATTACTTTCTTCTTTTTCTTTTCACTGGGCCGACGCCGATGATGGGAAGTCACAGCCAGTCAGCGTCTTCATGGCAAATGGTACACGCGGAGCCGAAGAAATGACGTTATGCCGGTCGACGGCAGCGGCTATCGCTGGCCCAAACAGGAGGCTGTAGTGGTCGTTGAAACTCAGTCCAGCGGCAGCGGTGGTGGTGGCAGCCCTTGGCGCCATCGACCGGCTTCCCCCACCATAGTAGGAAAGGGAGGACGAGTTGGAGGAAAGTGAGTCGGAGGGGGTGATGAGGAGCGAGCCCCGCAGCGTGCTCCGCACCTCCGGGGGCAGATCCGCGGGGGGGTGTGGTTGTCTCAACGCGGTGAAGTCCATCTCGGCGTAGATTTCTGATTCTTGCGGCTGGTGGTGGCTAGGAGAAGTGGTACTTGCTGTAACACCACCAGTGACGCCGTGTAAGCCCCCTCCTTCTTCAATCGATCGGGGTCTCCCAAGGACATGTTCGATCGCCCGTATTATTCCCTTCGATGTGGAGGTAGTGGAGTTTGAACGGGACTCCAACTCCATACAACCACCGTACAGCTCGCCAGAGGTAAGACATTCAAGGTCTTTCACTCCAATTGGTTGACTTAGGGGCTTTGTCGCGAGCTGGTGTGTTAAAGACCGAGCGCGAGGACGCGAGACAGCACCAGCAATCTGAGAACTGGATGGGAGGAGGCGGAGAGGCGGGGTAATTCCGGTCTTCCACTTGCCACCGGTGTCGCTTGCGGTCCGGGGGCGATTCTGATGATCCAGAGCAGCGGCAGAGCTTGTCGTCTCAATGACCATGGACATGCGTCCAGCCTCAAACGAAGCTGAGGAGCGCTCAGATGTTGAACACTTGGACACCTGACAAAGTGTTGTGTGACGGGATGTGGCTCCAGGCACGTAAGTTAGGTCTGCGAAGAGCTCGTCGTTGTCACGATGGGAGTAAATTCGGTTTCGAATGCTCGAACCCAAACCTGTACCGCTGCCTGCGCTGCCACCACTAGACACTCCAACGGTGCTTCCACCCTGGGAGGCGCAACCAGTAAAGTGACGCTTTGGCCGACGAAGTTGAATACCACTGCCGCTGGAACCGCCAAGTGAGAGCCCCTTTTTTGTGGAGGAAGTTCGGCTTATTTCAAAGGAGTGCGAGCCAACTTTGCTGGTGAGGCGATCAATCCCTACAACCACAGGCTCCACATAGAAACCATCGCGAGGTTCTACAAAGACAGACGAGAGCCGTAAGATGGGTAACTGGAGGGGAATAAAGATTCGATAGCGTCTCCAAGTAGAAATTATCTTCAAATGAGGCAGACTTAGGTGTTGTGTGCATGTGCTGGGGTACGCGAACAAATAACTCACGATCTGTGGGAATCATGAAGGGACTGGGCGAGAACTTGACGGTCGGTTGTCGCGAGGGTGCTCCGGATCGGGCTGCCTCAGGTTCGGTGGTCGCGATCCCAGCTGGTTTCGAGGGTCGCGTGATGCTCGATAGGTAGGCTAAGACGTGGCGGATGGTCTCCTCTGAAAGGACCTCATCACGGCGAACTCCTGTTCCCGCTCCGAGCTGCTCATCACCCTCAGCGACCCCCTCTGTCGGTGCATATTTGGTTATGCTTTTGATGTGTGGTCCCATTAAATTTTCTAGGGGAACAGAAGTACATGAACTGCATCACTTGGGGTGTAAACGTGACCGACGAAGTATGAACGGGCTATTAAACGTGCCGTTCATTGCCCAAGAAATCTCAGGGCTAGCAGGAATTCAGATCCTGCCAAAGTCATTCCAAGGAGATCCATGGAGTAGAAAAATTTGTCCATGCTTTCATAGTTGCTATCACATTAATTCTCTCGACTAAAGAGACTTGTATTTTGAGAATCGATTGGCCCTCTTATCATATATGCCCACCGACCGGCCAGAAAACGTCACTTACCTCCTGTCTGAAATCTTGCATCAATTTGCCAAATTGTTTACGCATTTTGGATTTCGATCGAACGAAAACACCTATAGCTCGCGTCAATTCGCTACAGTAACTTGCTTCCTGGTCACTTTACACACAGTTGAGTGAGTTGAAGGATAATGAAAGTAAAACGGTGGGAACGTTTTCTACCCAATAGGACTGTAATAAGGACTCCTATGGCCCGGGTTACCATTGCTGTGGTAACCCAGTTCGGCTTGATTCCAGGCTACTTACGCTTTCCAAGTAGAATATTCTTTGACATTTCATTTACAAACCGTGACTTACCAACATTAAGCTGAAGGTAGTGGCTGGTGGGATCACCGGTAGCGTTAGTTGACGAGATTTGATTATTTGCATCGGGATTGTACTGGGATGGTGTCTGAGGACTTTCCGCGGTGTCAGGTTCTTCCTCGGTGCGGACAATCGAGGGAGGTCTGAAGGACGCAAAAAACATCTTGAAAGGTGGCTTATTTTGTATAACTTTCTTCACCGGGAAGTTGCTGTTTAATGCTAGAAGGCACAGAATATGCTGAATTTATGTCAGAACGACCTATGTGCACACGCGGTGTCTTGATGTCTTCTTGGAGCTGTCAAAAGGACTGAGAGAAAAAGGAGGGGAGTCTGTGCTTACAAGATCGGCTCGGTGGAATCGCCAGCCAAGGGTTCATCGACCGCCACTTCGGGTATCGGCTCGGTGTACAAGTGGGAAGGAAACGAGTGGCTCTTTTGTGAAAGGGAGTAGTAGCGGGACCGCCTTCCCACGAGATACGAGACTGAATGCGAGCACGAGGGAGGGACGTGGAGCGGAGGTGGCAGCAGCAAAGGCGGCGGAATCGACGCTTCTGGAACCATTGGAAGGATATTCGGCGCTGGGAGCTGTTCCGTGGACGTCGGGTTCCCCATGGACGTGGTGGTAGCGGGAATACGAGGCAGGGGCGGTCCTGCCAGCTTCACACCGGATGCCTTCTTGCTGCATTAACATAAAACAAAGGAGGTTTCATAGGGGGCGACAGAATAACTTGGGGCCACGGGACTAGGTGTCGCCCTGTCACGTCTGGGCCCGTGCTTGCTTTCCAACTGCCGCCAGGCCTACTGCTTTACACGTTCATAAGACATAACCTGGTGAATCACTCATTAAGACCATGGTTCATCGACCCTTGGCAATCACTGATCACCAAAGTTCACTTCGAGTTAAGGCGTTAACTGCATAAACTCCCGAAATCGTTAATCTTTTCAAAGAATAAACCTCGCCCATTCACCCGCAAGACGCCAAAGTTGGGTGGTGACTCACCTGAAGTTGGGAATCGTCCGTCGTCGTGAGCTCGGTCCATCACGCCCAAGTTTTAACCAGGTGGGGCATTGGCGCATTAGGCTAAAAGGAGTTGGGAGGATAACAAAAATAAAAGTTTGCCCCAAACACAAGTGAATCGCGCTAAATTGATGGTTGTTTTCGTGACCTTGTGCAGTATACACGGCAAAACATACATTTCAAGGCCGTAGTGGTTTTGCCTGGCGGGCTGTGCAAACAGACTGTTTAGTCGCACAAAAGCAACCCCAACTATGAAATAAATAGAAATGCTTCTGTGGTGTATGCACGGTCAAATTCGTTATCCACGAGGATGTGGAAGTGTTTTAGGGACAACTCGCCAATTATTTGACATGCTATCGACCTCGATGACAAGCGTTCTCATGAGCTCATGGGAAGTGACGCTAAAGGCAGGCGTGAAACCGATTTGTCTTTGATTCAGGCGTTTCGTCAAGGCATTGCCTGAAAGGCTAAGCAACGGGGCGTTAAACGAGCCGATGATCTCACAAACAGCGAGGATCACGCTGAAAACGCAGTTTGTGTGACAGCGCCCAATAATTAGGTCAAAAACGCTTTCGCCGCACGTGTACGCCGTTGCGCGCGTATCGCGTTCAGCGTGCGCGCCAATCGATTGTTGTGGCTTCTGCTGCTACGTTGGCCACGTGGGCGTGCTGCCTGAGTTGTCAACTCAACTAGTCCCCCTGTTACCTGCGTGTTCCGTGGGCCCGAATGAAGAAGGCGCCAGCGACACAGGGGCAAACTAGACAATAACTTATTTTTCAAGTACATTTTATTACCAAGCCAACGACGATGCGGAAAACGGGGTGACGTTAATCCTCGCGTAAAATGTCTTAAGGAGCTGCGTCATGGGAACGCAAGCCACGTTGAGGGATGTAACGCATGTGGAATAAAATGTCGTGGTCCGAAGTGGCGAATTCGAACTAGAATTTTGGGTCTTCCCATCGATTTGGAAGGACACGAAAAAACCCACATAATTTCGAAAAAAATCGATACATTCTTATAGGGTGTTCTACTAGAAAGCCAATACTACAGTTTACTACGACAATTTTACCAAATTCGGATTTCATTTTGATGCGTGTGTTAACAACATGCTACTGTTTGTAATAAATCAACGACGAAGAACAGAATGGGAGAAAATTATTGGCTACGAGAAGGCATGATCGCACGACGAGGCGTGTGTAGTAGTGATGATAACGGGAATAACTTGAAGAAACCCGAAAGTCACATAAAGCACGCATTTCCCATCGCGCTCTACCAAAAGACCCACGCACCGCACATCTTACAGGGCGCGTGCGTACAACCGCCGCATAATTATGTTAAAAAGTAATTTCGTTTCGCCTTTTGAAACAGGTTTTTAAACCCTAGGATATTAAAAATTATGACGTACCGAATTTCACGTTGGAATGGCTAATCTAAAACATACGTCTGAAAAAAAGCACTTCTTACTTACACATGAACGTGTTGCCGGCCTACGCTAAATGTAATTGTGGTGGAGTTCTGAAAACAAGATTTAAACATATCTGAGCTACACAGCGCTTTGCATTCTGGCAAAACATTGATTTTACCGTGCCTCGAGACAGGCCTCGTGAGTCATCTGACCCTGGTGAAAAAGTCATTAGGGCCCAGCAGTCTGCAGGCAGTCAGCCGGTGTTCGGCAGCTCTGGACGTGGTAGGACACACGTCTAAATCGCCAGTGCAACGAAACAGTCAAAGAGGCGGTGCCAGTTTTCGTAAAAAAGACCCCTTCAGTTTTTACAGTGAAAGCTGATACCAACGCACACAAATTCACGCTGCTGAAACGCACCAATTAATGAGATTCTACGCAGAAAATTAGTTAATCGTGGGTGGCTGTCACTTGAGTCAATATTGATTTTTAAGGTGGCAGCACATTGTGTGGAACTACATGAACAATCTCAAAGCACTCATCAACTCTGACAATGCCCTGAGCGGTGTCGTCTCAGAGATTCGTTGTGGCAACTTTCAACCAAGTGTTCATGCACTTAACTGCGGCATGTTTTGGTAGAGGTGGCGCTGTCACTATCATTTATGTTCTAGTGTCTATTCGGACTGGGTGATGGTTGATGAGGTGGTGCCTTACGCCGTGTAGGTGTGGGCGAAAGCGAGGAAACGCAAGGAACTCACGCAATACATCGGGTGTGGGCGGCTGTGGCTTCGCGGGCGTTGACCATCTGGAGGACGAGTTCGCATTCGCCGGTTGGCGCGGCACGACCAATGTCCAGACAAAGGCGTCCATCATCTCGCGAGGCACAATGTCGCACGTAGGGGAACTGCAAGTAAACGATAAAAGAATAATCAACTGACTCACAAAGTTGGTGACGGGTGTAGCGTCAAAGTCACGCGGTCTGGGTCTTCCTTCCTCACTAGAAACCAAGGATCTACTAGATTACTATAAACGAGTCCGCTTTAGAACGATGCCTGTGTGACCCGGAACGGATTGGAATAACGGCAGCGATGAAGCGACTCACACATAATTGACGAGCTACCTCTGAGCCTGTACTGTGACCCGAGCCGCTGTGGGAAACACGTTCTGTCCCTCAGTGCTTTGACGTCAACCTACCGCGTTGACATTATTCACAAGGAATTTTTGAACACACCCAAGATTCTTCTGCATCCCTCTAAGGCGCAATCCAATTCTTTCTTTTTTCCCAAAATCCACTTCTACAAGCAAGGACGCACTATGTCGACTAAGATCGACTTTACAAAGACACCAAGTAATCTCCAAATCAACAACACCAACAAACTGCGGTTTCCCTTACATGTGACCTGCCTAAATGCGAGTCAGTCCTGAAGGAATCAGGTTCTGGCGAAAAATCCCAATCTCATGAGGCAGCCATTGTGAAACTAAAGCACTATGTGTGTTCAAGTGCTTAATCTGGACTACACTAGGGCACTGACAAGTCACTCTTCCTAAACACCATTGTGCTGCGAATTTGTACAAAACGCGCACACAAACACAGGGAGAGAGGAGGAGAGTTGTAAGCGCTCTGCGCCCATTAAAGGTGCATAAGGAACAAGCGCGACAGCACTACTAGTCCTTCCGTCTGCCTGTGAAAACAAAATGAAAAGGATGTGGTGCTGGAAGACGTTTGCCTCTGCCCTGAGCAGTCGTGAAAGCTCCAAAGTGTGCGCCCTATGATTGACCAGAACCACGCAGTACTGAAACCGTCCACGACCCCTCCGCGTGCTTCAGAAAGTGCTAATATGTAAGGGGAGTATTGCATGAAACGCAAAATGAGGTTGCTTTAACACCTAAGTATCCAGTTCAGTTTATTAATTACTGCAATGACCCAGTGAGTTAATGTGTTGTGCCCTAGCTCGCCTCGTTCCAAGATTCAAACAAACTATATTTGAAGCGGTAGTCCTCAAATACATGGTCCGTTGATGCAGATCTATTCCTGCAGAGCGTAAAACGGAAGCACAGCACTTAAGGCGACACACACGCTTAACGCGAAAGGCAAACCTTTGTGCAAATTTCTAATTTGAGCATACTTTAAGTGTAGCCAGACACAATGAACAGAAAAGTCTATTCAGATGCTTATCAAACAAGAAATTCACATCTTAGGTCTTATCGAAGGCATAACACAGACAACTGAACAATACGTTGCATACTTTCCAACGGTTTTATTTTCATATTGTTGGTAGATCACAATTTAGCTTTGCCCGTAAAGACAATCTTAAAATAGAGATGACAGCATAAAACCATGGTATAGAACATACTTCCACGATCATTCTGGCAATTAAACCAACGGATCGTCTAATTTTAATACCCATTGACCACTCAATTGATAGTCGGAAGGGGTGAGAAGTTTAAAACCCAGACACTTTGTCTGGACATTTTCTCTGATGATTATTACAATGTATTGTTAAAGGTTTATTGTTATGCAGTTTTAGTTTCAACGCTCCCCAACGACGAGGAATCCAATTGGAGCACGTGTGTTGTCAATCGCTACTGGCAGTGCTTTCCTTTACTGCCAGCCAGGCTGAGCAGTCGGCTTCAGGTGCTCATTTGTGCCCAACCCTTTCTGTTTACCACTTGTGCGCACAAAAGATTAATTTTTAATAGGAATTGTGAAATACTACGAAAAACGTCTTTGACTACTGAAGATCCTTAGACCATTCCATCGACAGCGTTGATACAAATGCACCATTTGCGTGCAGACCAAAACACCGAGACGCCCTTTTGCTGCCGACACCAACGAAACCAGTTCCTACATTGAAGCCCCCAATTAACGTCCCCTCCAAACGCACTTCACGTTTCGCGGTGCAACAATACTGAGGTCACTGCTCATTCAACTTGCCTAGGCGAATTCCAAATGGCTGGTGAATTAACAGCAATCGATTTTAGAGGTTTCAGGGAAAAACGATATCACTGCATGTTCATAAAACGCACAAACCACATTTGCCATGGTGCAAGTTAGACAAATGCGCTGCTGCGCCGGGGGTGCGTCGCCCACGTGCCAGAGTGACAGCCCGCTACCTGGTGCATGTTGTGCTTCGGGGGTTTCCGATCGTCGCGATACTGACTAGGAGCGGTGATTTTGCCACAGCAAACCAAAGCCAAGGTCAAATTCGTGTAATTAAACACGACGACTGCAATTGATGCAATCTCACAGGTGCATCGGCCTTATTTTTCACATACGCCCTTAGGTTTATGATATGTCTTTCTGACATTTGATAGATGGCGCTTTTAGCTCATGCTATAAACAAGTCGCGTGTCAGTTTGTGTGCCGATGCTAATTCAGGACCAGCCTCAGCACGGACAGCTAGCAAGGATATTCTCAGAGTACTTCACTTCCGTGATGGCACCAAAGCTACTGAGACGCACAGTGAACAGCTGACATCTGTGTTGTAAATTGCAAAAAAAACCACCCACGCTAGTTCCAAAGGTTTCGACTTCAGGATTGTCCACTCAGCGTGGATTTAAGTTGGCATCTGCACACTGAACCCGATGACGACCAAGTCGAGACGACAATTCACTCGGTCCGTAGCCATTTAGTGCTGTGGGCGGCTTCAGAGGAGTTAAGTGTTGTATCACTCACCACACATGGATTCTCTATAACAGCATTCATCGAAAATGTTGAACCTCCACAAACCACAGCAAAACCGACCTGCCTTGAAGTGATCTGTAAATGCGGTAAATCTGGTGGATTTACAAGAGTGAGGTGTAATTAGAGCTGCTGCTGCCGCTGGTGCCGCTGCTTCCAACGAACCATGTGATCAGTTCGGATGTTTAATGTCAACAAACAATGTAGGTGGAGCAGGGGGGGAATAAGAGAATAGTGACCAGAGTTGTGGAGGGAGTCATTTTCCATCAAGGCAATGCAATGCCTCAAACATCCACTGCTGCTGTTCGTGGGCAATTACTGCGGCGATGTAATAAAGACCTGTCGTGCATCTCAGTTTGGCCCTGCCGTTGCACCACCAGATCATCAGTTGTTTCGAAGTTTGGACAAATCTTCGAATGGTACAGCATGCACTACAGATGATGACTTGAGATTGTGTGTTGCTTGTTGTCGATAAGGCCTGGAACTCCTACGAGCACGACTTGATTAGGTTGCCAGAAGATGGCGATAGATAGTTTGGCAAAGTGGAAAAACCCAAATGAGTAAACCTCATTCTTTGTATTCACAAGTGCGTTTCTTTCACACCGCAAAAGCGATATTATTGTTATCATGCGAACACATTAACCTAAAACGTCACGGAAAATCGACACCCCTGGAAGTATAGTCGGCACCAAATTAATCATCTGCCTGAAGCGGTAATGACACGATCCGACCAAGGAGTCAATAAAATTTTACGATTGTGTGCGACATCGCAATGATGATGATGATAGGGGTGAGCACAAGAGAACATCAGCAAGCTATGTGCTAGGCAGACTTGGGATTTTGGTGGAAGACCCTAGATTCGCGAATGATGTGGAAGGTGGCTTAGCAAAAGCCGTTCTAATAAGGCATAGAGGTTCGCACAAGAATTAGTTCCGTCAGGGGTTGAAACAAATAAGGCATTTTTACTACATTTCAGCAAATATCTACCCGGACGACGCAGAAAGCAAAATTCAATCTGTTATGTGATTGCAGAAATGGTAAAATTGCCCTAGAAATCCGGAACGCATGGGTCGATTTCAAAGACAATCGACTAAGTTTTCTGGAACACTGAAAGAATTGGCCCTGTTGACTTGTGAAAGGGCAAAAAGAAGGTCCAGCTAGTGAGAGTTGTGCTAAGCGACCTCTTTCCATCACAATAACGACCAAGTTAATTGGAGCTTTCGGGTCCATTTCACGCGGAGTTTGCGCTTTAGGCACACACACACACTACTGACAACTTTCACTTCGTCATTCCCCTATAACTCGTGAAACGATACAATAAGAATCTGCATAATACACTGAGCTAGATGACGTAAACATATAAAAAAGACACTGACTTAACTGTGTTGATTTACAGAAAAAATGAGGGAAAAATGACGTACTCGAATTGAGAGATCGGGGTGGCTGACGTCCTGGGAAATGAGAAGGACATCGAGTTTTGACAGACAGAAGAGGCACTCCCCTTTAATCTTGGGGAAGGGACCGGAGTTGAACTCCTTGGCCTTGAAGCGACACGTCACGGTGGAGGCATATTCTGCAGAGGAAAGGTAACTGAGGTTTATTTTGTGTGCTTTTTGAGAAGGTTATAGGAGCTAAAAGCGCATGGGAGGATGGTAACGGTGGGGGTCAGTCGGTTAGGGACCCGAACCTCGCATCTTCGGCGTGTGCATGCAGACACGCGATCGCTACACGCCAAACTCGGTGTCGTGTGTGTGATCCAATTCGATGGCATTGGTGATAAGAAAGTGAGGTCAACTGGTGATTCACGACTAGAACGCTTCGCAACTCGAATGCACTATAAACTTAAGAATCGTAACCAGGCAAGAGTTTATATTTCTTTGACTATGACCACGCGGCAGAGACAGATTCGTAGAAGTGATGAGGCTGCAGTGCTGTAAACAAAAGAACGAATTTTCAGCCGAAAAAAAGCAGCAACAGCCTGTGTTTACATTTAGCAAATCACAACAAGTAGAGCGGCATTTAGCTGAACCTAAACATGACAATTCGAATGCAGTGAATTGGGTGGCAGGGTAGGGAAATTCCAAATCCGATGACATAAATCACTAGATACATGTCACCTTAGGCCTCGGTGTTGCCCTTACTCGCGTTTTAGCTGTGGCCCGTTTCTAAACTCGATTTAAGGCCTCCGCTTCAACTATCAACCGCAAAATTGCGCATTTACGGAGTCGTTATTGCTATCCGGATGTGGATATAAGAAAGGCATGAAACACAACGCTACGCATCCTGAGTACAATAGGGATGGAGCGGGAGACTAAGGGCACGAATTTGACCGCAACAGACGCGTTGGAAATAGCTTGTAGAACCGCGTATTGGTGCCTTTTCGTGCCAAAGTGACACCCTCAAGCGGCGTGCAAGCATGTTTCGACTGCAAACTACCCCGCAGCTGCGGCCTAACATGCATCCACTCGAGTGCGAGGGCGCACACACACACACAAACGCCTCGAGACAAGGAACAGGCCGATGGAGAAACGGCGATATACACCACAGCTTCGGTTTTGCCGTAAACAAGACAAAACTGTTCCATCTGACAAAGTGACAGCACACAAGAGTGTGCAAAAATTTTATTGACTCGCTTTTTAACATGTTCATGTGTATTAGGGAACAGGGGCATGGGTGGTCAATGGCACTAAATATCAAGATGGCACGGCAGCAGCGTGCGACAGTAGGTTAAAAATTCAATGCAAAGAAGTCGACCAATGACCAGCTGGCAAAAATGGACCTTTTCATACATACAAAATAATCCATTTTGATCGATTATGTGGTATTTCAGGCTTATGTTAATGAGAGCACGTGTACCTAATACATTACTCACATGAGAAGAGATGAACTGTGGGTTTATGTTGCACATAAGCAGCTCTCTGGTTGCTGAAGTTACGAGTTCAAGGAAGAAACTCCACAATCACGCCTTATTAACTGCAGAGGTATTGATTGGCATCTTCGCACCTGACCTGAGAGCGTGAAACTTTCGCACTGTCTGCACTCCTCGCAAAGCTAGCTAAGCCTGCTGGCATTCACGTCGTAATTACGCACTTGAGAATTCATTGGTCACCTGTTGATGCATGCATATTAAGCTCCGAAATCCATCGAGTCGATTTAACCAAACCAGTGCAGGTTCGTGGCGGTTTTAAAGTGCCGCATTAACAGTGGTGGGGAGTCAATGGGGGATTCTTCGATCCAGGTTTGGAGTTTTGCGGAGGTTCTTGAGGCCAAGAAAGTGCAGCAGACTCCTGTTTAAGCATCACTTCTTGTTAAACATACGATTTCATTCAAAAACGCGATCTATGGGTTAACCGGTGCTATTCATTACCGTGTGGTCTCGCCATAAGCGCTTGACAAAGTGAGTTGCTACGGTGGCCAAGACCGCACACTCTGACAGACAGGGTTCGCTGAAGCACGACTAAGAAGTGATAGCTACATAAATTCTGCGGGCGCACGCAAGAAGTATCTTCACGAATGAAATTATGACAGCTATGCCCCATGTATGTAGCGATTGGTAAATGTCGGTCATCCGCCATATTTTCCCTCTTTACTAACTCTCCAGCATTCTTTAAAAGACGTGAAATCTAATAGGTTAGAAGCTGTAAAAACAGGCTAACGACTGGAGGAGCTCGCGGTTAGGTGGAAGACAAAAGAAGTGAAGGTTGCTTCGTTTGAATATTAAATCACTGGCATGAGACAGTCGACAGGTACCTGAGATACGCACAACTCCCGAAAAAAAGCACCAGACAGTCGTTGGCACTGGTGCGTTTATGCAGTGGGCAGCCTTCTAAGGGGAATATTACGCACACCCTAAAATTAATTTAACGCGCTCAAATGGTGCCCTGACTGAATCAAGCCCTAGTGCATTCCGTGCCTCACTGTGAGTTGCACTTGAAAGTGCCAACGACGACGAAACCGGACCTTCCAAATTGACACTTAGGAAGTGTTGTCCACACGGGTGAGAAGCGTGGGATTTTCGCGTGGACTTCCACGCGCACACCCTATCGGAGATCTCGTCTGGTGCGCAGTTGGGGCCTTTAAGGTGCCTACAAGCCAGCCTGTGCGTTGCTTCTTCCTCCAAAATGGAGCTGAACGGATCCACAAGGTCAGTTGGCCGGGGTGGGGTGAGGGGGAGGGAGGGCGCTCAATCCACAGCAGCCACACAATGTAAACAACGTGCGCACATGTGTGTGTGTGCGTGGGGTGGACGCCGCGCTAACGCCCATCAATCACAGTGGCAACACACGCACACGCACACACACACACACACATGGCTCTCTTGATTTTTAGCGCATGCAAAGGGCATAAATAATCGCCCCCCTGATATATGTGTGTATGCACGCCCATACGCGTGTTTTGGCCGTCGTTTGGATGCACAGTGAAAACAATGCCCTGTGCCCGCTGGGTTCCACCGGCGGGATAGGTCACTAACGGGATATTCTGATCCTGGAAGGAAATGTCAACAAAATTGGGGAGCCAATTTGGTCCCTTGGATCAGCGAGGTTGGGGCTAATGGAATAATTTGCGGCATGAAAAACCGTTCGGCCGCAGTATTTCTCTTCCACGTTTTGTTGGGTCTCAATTGCGCGTGATTTGAGACCATTAAGTTCCCACAGTCAGTGGGTCTAAATAATTACTGGAATTTTGGTGGAGAAGAGAGATCCGAAGGACCATATTCAGCTTCACCAAAGAACGGCCCAACCATTTGCATGGCCGAAGAGGGTACCTAGCTAGGCAAAGCCGGACTGGTGTGGATTGGTCTCGCTTATCTTCTCGCGACCATGGAACGCAGGAATGCCTTTCCACGTAAGGTGATTTGCAATGCTGTCGGTGCAAGGACACGCGCTGCCTTCTGACGCAATGCTACTTCGCAGTGAACTGACACTTGAGCTAAGCTTTTAGCACAAATCACTCGACTGCAACGAGGCAGGAGCGATTCGCCGAGTTCAAGCTATTACGTGTGCCGATAAATTGAGGTCAACGCAGGTGAAGTCATGGTGTTTTTCTCAACTCATTCATTTTGTATCCAATGATTGCCCGAGTAGCTAAAAAACGTACACACCGCGATTGCAATAACGGGAGTGGCTTGAAATGCGGCCATTAGTTGGCTACGTAAATGGCAGAATCAGCCAGTTGGCGATAAATTTCAACTGACCGTAGCAGCATCGCGACATTACACAAAATTAATAGCGTTCTGAAATTTACTACCGACGATCGTAACGTCATGTGTGATGTCTGAGGCGCGCATAATGGAGTCGGAAACTTATCGCTTTAGTCGCACCATGCCTTCGTCTCTCACTGCACGTACAAGATGACTCACACAGGGGAAGTAAAGTGGACTGCTGCGCGTGGCGGTTGACAGGGTAATTCCGCCTCCACTTCCGTCGTTGAAGCATTCGTTCACGACGCTCAAATGTCATGAACAGTCAATGCAGTGGAATTCACGCACGTGATTCCAGGAGGAAAGTTAACATTGTCTGACATTGAGAAAAATTTTTCTTGGAGTCCTCATAATGCTTCCCAAATAAGATTGTGCTTTCTTTCAGAGCTGACAGCTTGCTCGATAGCCTCCCTTTAAAAATGGGTGGAATAATGTTTCGCGCTGGTGCCGTGTCGACAAACACACTGCCGACTCGGCTGTTCAGAGCACGCCGTCCTGGCTCTCCACGAAGGCGTCGAATGAAGGCAGAGTTGACGTTGGGGCTCAATGTAGTTTGCGAGTTAAAGAGGGAAAATAATGTGAAAGACGTCATCCATGAGGACGGCCATTGTGGAGTGACCGAAAAATCAGTAATCGTTGTAGCCATCTTTGTGAGATTTTGTAAATCCATCGCCGTAAGAACGTTAGTAAATTTCGCGAAGCCAAATGTTCACCCAGACACAAAGCCAAGGTAATAACTACACATGGGCGTGTTTTTATTCTTGCGGCAAAGCCACACAGACAGACTGATGCAGTCTGCACAGCAGCCACGGCACCCCATGGAACTCCTTTGATCTCCACCCTATTGGGGAGGGGCTGGTCTGCGTGCTGGTCACCTTCACAGACTATTCTGTCTCTGGCAGCCAGGTAATAAGACGGCGTCGTAGGGAAAAATATAACAAGGGATTGTAGACATGCAAACAGCAACCAACACAGCCCAACAACACGAAGAATGACTAAGCGAGCATTTGTTTTCATGAGGGATCGTCAAAATAAAAACAACAATTTTGTAGATTTGGCCTTACCTCGAATTATGCTACCTGGGATGACTCGTTCCACTGAATTACTAAGAAATATGACGAAGCAATTGGTTCAGTTAAATACGCAAAATCAGGTCAAACTGGTGCGATTTTGCTAACAGGCTAACAGACTAGAAAGAAGACTAGGCTTCAAGGAGGGTTGGGCTTCATTTGAATAAGTCGGGCACGGGGATGCATTAATTCGGTGCGAAATTATGTCCGGGTAGTCTTAAAGCCCTTTGAGTGTGTTAAACTTGCACTGTATGCAAGGTGGTTGGGAGAGTGCACTTCGAATGCGCAAATCGGGCTTCTGCTCGGGCAACGCAAGTACTCGCAAAAGAAAACCAATCGAGGAGGCTGTTTTGATGACCAAGATTCTATCAGCGATATGCTGTAGATGATAAAATTCGATGCTGTCAGCAGGAATAGTTGTCGGGATTGCAGTAATGCTATTCTATATTAGCTGTGCATTTTAAACTAATGCAAAAAGTGGAGCTGCATTGTGGTCTGCAGACCAGCACCAAGGCGGTATTCTACATTTGGCACGCCAAAATTCCATGATATTGCATTCGATGTAAGAAACCAGAAAGGCCATGGTCTAGGGAAGAGACCAAAATTGTTTCCATAGCCTGTCTACCGTTCAGAGAATGAGAATCTCAAATGGTCATTCGATGCCGGGACAAACACCAGCGTGTTTCAAATAAGCACACTGTGCATGAAAGCCTGCCAGAGAGAGAACGATCGAACACACACACACACACTGACGCTCCACAAGGTCGCACGCCCCAGGGTAAGTCAAGCGCGTTTATTTCATGAGGCACAAATGTCCCTTGACAGGCAGGTACCAGTGGAAAGTGTACGATCAACTTCCGAAGTGGGCGTTCTGACACTGTTGAAGGCGCGTCCAGGAGACCACTGGCGTTGGCGATGTGAGGACAAATCTAGTCGACGCGGGACAAATGCTCTGACCTTAAGTTTGACGTCATTTAAAAGAGAATCCGCGCATTTGTTTCATAAATGAAGGCAGTCACGTGTACGACCGCGCAGATAATTATGGAGCCAAACCAGCATTTAAAAGCCACGCGACGTTGTCAAAGTAACCCGTTTCTACACAAATCAGTGGTAATGGGAAAGCATAGCAATAGGGAAATGGTACATTCAACGAGGTTTCAGCGGATTACAACAAAGAGATTAAACATAAACACTTTTAATGGATTGGCAGTGTTAGGTAAAACCGAGGTTATATAAGTTGGACGAGGTCTATAATTCTGTCCAATGACACTGTGGTATTTAATTGAATTTAATTCCAAGTCATGCGCCACTCAATTAGTCGAAGATATTTTAAGTGATTTTCGATTTTTGTGGTGAGTGACACAACACATAACTCCTCTGAAGCCGCCCACAGCACTAAATGCCCACGGTCCGAGTAAATCCTTGGATCGACTTGGTCGTCATCGGGTTCAGTGTTCAGATGCCAACTTAAATCCACGCTGAGTGGACAATCCTGGAGTCGAAACCTTTGGAACTAGCGTGGGTGGTTTTTTGCAATTTACAACACAGATGTCAGCTGTTCACTGTGCGTCTCAGTAGCTTTGGTGCCACCACGGAAGTGAAATACTCCGAGAATATCCTTACTAGCTGTCCGTGTTGAGGCTGGTCCTGAATTAGCATCGGCACACAAACTGGCACGCGACTTGTTTATAGCATGAGCTAAAAGCGCCATCTGCCAAATGTCAGAAAGACATATCATAAACCTAAGGGGTTTCCTTGAAGGCAAACACAACATCCTCTGTATGTGAAGACCACAATCAATCTCTTTTCAATTCATTAATTTCACACTAACCTCGAAAATTTGTACATTTTCAGTGCATTGTTACCACTGGAGACCCAAACATATCTCGATACGAGAAGCGCTAACTGAGTTGGCTGTGCTTCAATACGAATCGATTTCAGGGATGGCTA
>UXSR01000479.1:0-30814 GCA_900604375.1 Mesocestoides corti
TTACCACTAGATTGGGGTGTGGATCGAGGACCTCTGAGCTTTCGGGATTCACCACTCTCTTGAACAGTGAATCGAAGCTATAGGATCTTAACTTGGAGCTGCTTGACCTTGCACTGTTTTAAGTCAAGTCCATGTGTTTCAGCAATTACTGCCTGGTCCTGCATTTAAGCCCATGTCACCACTTTGAAATTCGGCAGATATCGAGAAGCGAGCATGCTGGGAAAATAAAGTTGATCCTAATAAACCCTCGTTGGACAGTTATAATTCATGTCCAACGAAGGTGCTGAAGCAAATGAATTGAGACTAAAATCATACTGTTATCCGCAAAAAATGTTCACTAATCCAAGGAATCGAGTTAATCGGCTAAAGAAACGACGGCAAGGGGCTAATGTACGTAATCTCTCGAAGCTGAAAGTTCGAGATATTTAAATTCCTAAACAAGGGAAGGGATTTCGTTAGAAGTAGGATTTTAGAAATTAGTTCCAATGATTACATTCTCAAAGAGATTAAACCTTATCATTGTTTATTGCTAACCCTAAAGCGAGAAAAGTTAAACTGATGACGCGAGAGTTGTTGTACCCAAACCCATAAACATCTCTAACACACATCATGTCACCAAACCTAAAACAGAACAATATTATCAAAACTAGCAGATATTTCCACCTTACACATTGCTTTATAAGCATTAATTTACCCCGCTTTCCTTTCAAAAATCAACTCCATTGACTACTTCCCTGAAATAAGAATAATCACAATTCGGTTCTAATAAGAAAATTATGGCACATGACACTTGTACGAGGTTTTTTAAATTAAGTCTACCCTAATTAAATCTTGCTAAAGTAGCTGACGAAGGAAAGCCGAATTTTTTGGTACATGACGTACATTTAAACCCAAAACAAGAAAGTTTATGTAAAATTGTAACTATACGAAGGAGCCATAGAGTTCAAAAATATTATTGCATGCAACTAACTTATATCAAAACGAGTAGGGAGAAATTTCCATAAAGATTTAAACTAAAGTACGTGTGGGTACATACAAACCTCTTCGTCCTTAATTAATTTTTCAAGCGTCCGTTGAGCAAGTTGCGCAAGTGCCGTCCATAAAACAATCGTGGAACTGAGCTTTACTTCTGATTCCGACAGGTTAGAGTTCTTTCCGATATCGGTCAACGATCGACAACGACGCAACATGGAAGTTTGTGCTGCTGACAAGGAAAATTCGGCATCGGGACGAATGACTGAAGCAATGGAGTCCTGTAACGAATAGTAGGTAGATTTTAAAGAAACTAGCGTTGCTGCACAATAACACAGCTGTTTAGGACATCAATTATACAAACTTGTGAATGGACCGAAACCGGATGGCTAGAGTCTAATGCATAGTGCTATTGAGACATGCGCTACACTAATAAAAGGTAATGCGAGTAAAAAGGCTAAACAGCTGAAAAACTTATGGCTGTTATCTACAGAAAACAATATTATGCCGATATATAAATAACGTACATGGATTTGAAGTGGGGCCTTGTGTTCATTTTTTGGCGACGACGAAGATGCACAGCTGCTAGAAGCAACCGGTGTCACTTTACATGTCTGCAAACGCATGAAAATTTATTTGGGCACATCAACTTACTTCCCGGTTTGTGTGACGATAACGGGATGGTACTGTAAGAAAACCCGGATTAAAATTTAGTGAAAACTAACCAAGTACTTTTTTACCACGGAGGTTCGATGAAGGCCGGGACATGTAGCGACGCCAGTGGGGTTGCGGTGCGGTGTGGTGTGGCGTCGGAATAGGGCGCAGACATGTTGGACCACCTGGCCTCAGCCAATCCCGTGTCTCGATGTGATCCAATGGCATGCGGGAAAGGAAGGCAGCCAACCAGAGAAGGACACGAATGAGATGCAGTATATAATGAGCGGCGTGGCCAGCGCGGTGGACTCGGATGAAAGGCGCCTGACGCGTGGCTCTGGCTTGTGATTGGTCAATAAAGCCTGGTCTGTGTCACTGGAATTCACCTATTAGGGCTCGGGTATTCTACAGTGGCGTCGGATCAGGGCGCAGACATATTAGACCACCTGGCCGCAGCCAATCCTGTGTCTCTCTGCGTTCCAATGGCATGCGAGAAAGATGAGCAGCCAACCAGATAATGACATGAATGAGGAGCAGTATATGGTGGGCGGCGTAGCCAGCCTTGTAGATTCGGGTGGATAGCGACCGACCTGTGTTTCTGGTTTTTGATTGGTCAATAAAGTCTGTTCTGTTGTACTTGTCTTCTTCATACTTGAGCTCGGCTGTTATTAACAAGAAATTTCCGAGTGTCTGCGAACGAATACGCAAAAAGGCTAATAATGGAATAAGTTTAAGTATAACATCATTTATACCGTTACTGATATTAGATTATCGAAAATTTTTCTTTTTAGGAGGATGTCGAAGAAGGCCGTTGATTATTTTATTTGACCTTCATGAAAATCTAATTCGGTTCATATATTAGGGCGTCTGAAATTCATTCTAAGAGGTTATTTATTGGTTTTCCAAATACGATTGATCAACTCGAAGAACCAGCAAATGCTGCAAGCTACCTGTGAAAAGTACATCAGTATGGCACCGACTATGTTCTAATATCGGCGATGGTACAAATGATAATATATTTAAGCCTATTTATTTATTAGCCATTGCGTATACTTTTACAGACAGTCGCAAATTCCTAGTGTAGAATACCCGAGCCCTAGTATGAAGAAGACCGGAATCTCAGAACTGGCATTATTGACTTATCACAAGCCAGAACCATACGTCAGGCGTAGTCCACCTGAGTCCACCAGACTCGCCACACCGCTTACTATATATCACTTCTCATACGTGTCTGTCTCTTTTTGGTTGCTAATCTTCCTCGCAAGCCACTGGAACCCAGGGACAGAGGATTGATGATGCCGGCGTACTCCAATATGTCAGCGCCATTATACTTTGTTGTTCTAGAGTTGCAGTGTGCGCTTCGGCCCCATAGTATGATCAAGAAGAGGGTAAGGCAAATGAAATCCTTTAATAAAAGCTGAAACAAGTAACAATCTGGTCACAAACTGGTCGGGCCTAAGAGGGAAAGCAGAGTCTTCATATATCCTTCCCTGGTTGTCCTGTTCTCCCGTTGGTACGTACCGCGCCGCTTCAATGGGGACGTGGAACTCATGAACGGATTGGCTCTTAGTCCCCGGTGCGTCATCCAACGCCTGCGTGACGCCACGCAGCCGGAAGTCGCGTCCCCGGTCACACGATGCCGTCACCACGCCGTGCTTATTACTTTCGACCAATGACTGATCGCCTAGATGGCGACTATCCGCCGTTCTGCTACAGTAGCGACGTAAGTGGGCGCAGACATATTGGACCACCCTGGCCTTAACCGGTCCTCTGTCTCTCTACGTTCCAATGGCATGTGAGAAATGCAGCTAACCAGAGACAGACACGCCTGAAAAATTGGTATATATCGAGCAGCGTAGCCAGCGTGTTGGACTTAGGTAGACAGTGCCGGACTTGTGACTGTGGCCTGTGATGGGTCAATGAAGCCAGTTCTGCGGTACCAGTCTTCTTCATATTAGGACTCGAGTATTCTACTGCGGAATGGCGTGTAGTCACCATCTTGGCGCTCAGTCATTGGTCGAGTGTAAACAGCATGGCTTGGTGGCGAGGTCACGTGACCGGTGGCGTGACTTCCAGTTGCGTGGTGTCACGCCCTCATTGAATGACGCACCGGGAGCTGAGAGCCAATCTGCTCATGAGTTTTCCGTCTCCACTCCAGCGCCGTGGAACGGACATACGGGAGAACAGGATGACCAGGGCAAGAATATATAAAGACAGTTTTCCCCTTTAGGAATGACCATATTCTGACTAATTCCAGTCTCCTTTAAAGAACTCCATTTTGAATTGCTCTCTTTATCATACTACGAGGCCGAAGCGTACTTTGTACATGTGGTTTTGTAGTTTATTGGTTTTAAGTAGCGATAGCTTTCAATAGTTACAAGTCATTTCTCGATGCGAAATTTTTTGTTTTCTGTGCAGTTTTTGGTACACCACTGCCGCAGGCATAATGTCAGCTCTAAGTACTCTCAGTTGGACGTCAAAATTTGTAAAATGTGTTAATGAAAATGAAGGTCAATATGCGTCCCACCATACCCAATTCCCAGTGTGATTTGGCATTTTGTAGTAATTTTTTCGCCTATTATTTTTTACCTTCACGACGCTCATTGTCGACATTCAGGTCTCCATACTTTAAGCCCATAATATCAATATCAGTATGTCAAAATTACATGTATTTCTTTGACTAGTCCTTCAGGGTGTGTTGTCTTTATATCACCTTTTGATAGCTAACGGTACCTTTTATATACGTTTTCGAGTTCTTTTAATTACCATCGTGTGATTCTTACTCTAATAGATGCCGGTGAAAATTCAGAATCAGATTTATGATATTATTGCCTATATTGCAAGCAGTAAATTTGATTAAAGTATATATTTATCCTAAATTACTTAACATCGCGTGGCACTGCTGCGAGGTGTCTTTTTTCTTCAAGTGCTCTTGAAGTAAACACCTTTCAACTCCGGAATTTTTCTTCATCCTAATCGTTCTGTTTAACTACTTTTTTGGAGTTACTACGTGTCTGGGCCTGAGTACACATCACTTCACTTTTCTTCCTAATAGTCAGGTTTTCGGTTGCACTCAGACTGTTTAAGTCATTCGTTCAAATGCATTGGCGAATTTGCTTCTACTTGGCGTCCAACGTCGCAGTCTTGCTTGTGCATGTTGTAATACATACCAGTGATATTTGACACAGTCCAAATTCTGTGAGCAGCGCGTGAGTCCCATGTCCCCTAATTAGACACTGGGCCGCCGTCGTTTCTAAAAGCCTGCCAGAATGATATTCTTGCCACGCCCCGCAAATCTGGCTTCATCGATGTGTTGAATGTTTGGCTATTCCTCATTCAACCCAAAATAACGATGAAAGAATTTCACATTTATTTCTGATCGAACAGATTGACAACTCGTTCTTCCGCACTTCCATACCGGCACATCCTGCCTTTGGACCTTCATCTTCGTAAAAGTTAGCTGCTAACCCTACCTTCTCCAGTATTACAGGTTTTCTCGACGGTAAGCTCTCATTCTATGTTAACTTTCTCATCGCTAGCTAATGCTTGTTCCTAATCAGTTCTTTCTAAAAATCATCATCAAGGTCTAGGAGGTCGCATGACCCCAGCTACATCCCTATAACGGGATGTCGTGAGTCACCTTAGGTGTTGTAAGTCTACAACCTTTGACATGACTTGCACGAATTTCGCGACAATAAATCCACCAGCACTTTAATGCTTTACAAACAGTAACTTTTTAATTTTAAACCTCATCATTTTAGTTGACAAAAAGTAAGCGCTAAAATAGTAATCACAAAATCTTTAACAAAATTTCCGAACGAAGCAAACCTTTGTAGAATGAAACGCGTAAATTTTGCTATCCCTCAAGCCGCGGTCATAAATCAAATGCAAATTTCAATTTTTATATTTCAATATCGACTAGAAACGCGTGTTATAGACCCGGTTCCTCGCATAGAGCCCCACCTACCTAAATCAATTCCTGGCAGTATGCCCAATTACCTTTGTAATGGGCAGCTACATGTTCCACGCCGAGGGTCGACATTTGTGGAGAAAAGCACTATTGATTGCGGGTAAACATGGCGATTTACAAGAGCCAAATCGGTTTTATTTTTCCGATAAGCTGGAAGCCTAAGCCAAATACTTCAATGTGGTAATTATTGAACGCATCTACTCGATTGGCTTATTTGTATGCGTTAGCTGAATTAGTTGAACCACAAAACCCATCTTATCTAGTTTTTCACAATAGTAAAACAACATAGGGATCCTGAAACTCGTTGCTGTGACCCATCGAGGTTTCAGAAGAAAGACCCAAGGAATTTTGACTGTCGAATAAATTTCCGGTCCAACATTAGGTCGATTGTGATTGGCACAAATACCAATCTGCTTAATGGACATATAGTCTCAAATCCCCTTCGAAAAAGCTTCATCCTGCTTCAAGCAACCAAGGCACCACATTGCAGTCATGTTAAAACGAACGAAGAAATAACGTACCGGAGGTATCCACAATCCTGCGTTACTCTGTAAGTTAAGGGATAACGGTTAGGAGGGTCAGCCGCACTCGAGGCACGTGGCATAGTGAAGAGATCGACCTTGGACTCCCCCACTGTGTGGAAGCTGAAGTGCCTATAAGCACTTTGTACCACACGAATTCCGTGAAAAAGTATATATGAACAGTATTGACGCAAAGGTAATGCCTTTTACTCAGTTGTGCAGTGCTACATACACAGTAAACTTTGATGCGCTGAGAAGCGCATTTGTTGGGAGGGCGGGTAGGGGCTCACTGGCGACGTGCTTTTAAGCGGAAATACACCTGTCTACATCCAGTGGAGAATAGGGGTGCGCTGTGCGCGTAGGTATAAAATAAGTTTCCGTGAAAAAAAGAATGATTTTTGGACGTGTAATAAGGGGTGGATTTGGTCAAATAGAGGTGGCAGCTGAGAGGAGAATTGAACGAAGCGAGAAAGTGTCACCGCTGTCGAAGGCCGTCAAAGCTGTCAGTTCCCCCAAGGGTTTAGTGCTCGACGACTTCATGAACTCCACCACTGCGTGCCGAAAGGCTGATATGTTTTGGGTAAACCTACAAGGACAAATACCTTAAAACATGGCTTCGTGCCCAGTTCCGGGCCCCCACTTCGGTAATATTTACTATAAACTTCGATTAGACTAAACTTGCACACACTACTTCCTGACGGTTGAAATTGCACAAACATCGTGAAACGCACTGAGCACTGCACCTTGCAGGCAGTGATTAAGCCCGAAAGGCACTTTCATGCATTGTGTCCTTCATATAGGGCCATTTCAAATTATATCCAAGCGAGACAGTTGCTACATGACATAATCCTAGTAACTCTTTGGCTTGCGCAACTACAAGCCTACCAATTCGCTTTCTGTATCGGGATCGTGAACAAGCCTTATAGATTGCTGCAAGCAGAACCCAAACATTACTTGTCGCGATTTTTTGCAAAAAGGTTGTTTTCCACGTCTTCCATGAGTTTTCTGAAAAGGCCCTCGACGTCGGAGCGTTGATGGGGATTGACTGCATTTATTACGGCGCTTTGCAAATTCGAGAAGTACTAGAAAATAAACAAAATGAATCGGTTTTTTACTGATTCATACACTTTTCACTACCAATGTGCATGAAAATAATCAAAACAATGAAACAAACAAAAACTTGGAATATGTACCTCTTGATTCAAGAGAATGAGGGCTAGTAGGGGTCTCGATATGCTCCACTGGTTTTTGCACTCTTCATTCATAAAAGTGGCTAAGAATGTCACCATTAGCTGTCGTGAAGTGACAGTGAATTCACTGAGGGTCGTGACAAAGCCGGCTGGTGGCTGGAGGAAATTTTGTCGCAAATTGGCATTACCAGCCTCCTCACGGTCTGACCAGATGGCGAGCGCGGAACAACAGCCTCTTGACCGCTTGTTTGGCTGTCCGGCAAAGAGAGCGGTCAGTCGATGACGGGCAGCCAGGGCAATCTCGGATGTTGGAGCACCTGAAGGGGGATTGGGGACGAAGAGAGGGTACTCGTTGCCATGGTTGAGAGAAACTCCGTTGATGCCGTCCTGTGGCATTGAAGTGAGCTTGTAGATGTGGGTCAGCATGTAGTCCAGACAGGAACATGCACTCCATGCTACGGAGGTGTCTGCAAAAGCAATACACGCTTGGCATATTCGGTGAAATCGCGCGATCAATAACCAGGATCATCCACCTTCCAGTTAAACATTTCCCAATTCGTTTAAAGTTATTATTGGAGCAGAACAAAATAACATGCCACTGATGCTACCAAAAACGGTGATTGGAGGCAGCTTGGTAAAAGAAAAGTCCCATTAGCAGATTCTGATGAAGATAGAAAACGATTTACGATGAGCCAGATGCACTTCTATCAATGCTTTTAACATGGGACGCCAACTGCTGGTGATTTTCGCCTACCGATGACGATTGAACAAAGGAATACTCTATCTAGATACATTTAACATCAAATGCATCCAAATGGAGATATTAGGTGCAGGCAAACATGAAAGGTCATAAAACTATTAGGTGTTAAGCTCCGTGGTTAGCTTCATGTGGTCAGCATCAAGGAAAATTTAAATTTTTGAAAAATGAAATTTGAGGAAAAAATTAAGTAGTTCAGAAAATAACGAAACACTGTTTTAATCAACGGAACAAAACTTACCAAGAGAGTCAACTCCTATCACAATGGCACTGTAGAACTGACGAATAATTGAGGGTTCTAGTGAACTTAGCAACACCATGTGGTTTTGAGTAAGACACTCCAACAGGGCGAAATAAGCTTTGCTCAGTTTCGTGAAGCTCTACAAATTCAAGAGTGAGAGATAAGACTTCAAAAATTGACGCAAAGCTTTCTTCGAACACTCTAACGTCAATTACAACGGCCCGGTAGGGGATGAATGTTGTGTCACGTTGAATAGAAATGCATCGGACGGTTCCAGACTTCAATCTGACTACGACATAAACACTAGAGCCGTTACGATTGGTAAGGACGCCAGCCATGTTCAAAGATGAAAAGGACGGATATGGCGTGGTTTCCTAACGTCACTGACCAAAAGGAAACACTAAAACCCTCGCAACAAGGCTCAGTTAACAGGCTTACATTACAGCGTCAAGTTACTTTTACATAGTTGTATTTTACTTGCACTAAACTAGCAGAGGGTCCATATACAATGAATGCCATACGCAGAGATTCATACCCTTAATTCTTCCTCCGTGACACACATGAGCATTTCTGTGCTCATTTTTACAGTTTTCTCGAATGAATCATCACCAACCAATCCGAAGATGGCGAGATTGGCGAATTTCCCACTGAGAGTAATTCGGAGAGCGTTTAGGTACCGTGTAAGTGGTTTCACTTTGTGTGAATACAAATTTTCCTTCTCCACCTGGCCAAAGAACGAAGTCAGTTGGGAGCCTGCAAGAAAATTAGAAACGTAATTTATGTTAATGGTGAATATCAATAAAAGATTACCGATAAAATGATGAATGAGGTGATTTACCAAATCCGAGTAGAATTTTTGTCATTTCAGCCAACAGCAAGTAACCTATCGGCAGGGTCCCCTCGAATTTGAGTCGATCGTTTCGGTTATGTACAACCTCAGCAAGAAGTTTGAGTACTGGGCAAGTGACAAGGGGATCAAAATGCCACAACTCCATGGCACGGCCGAAAAGAGTGAACAGGGATGGATAAAACCAATCTAGGAAGAGTTTGAAAGAGGCCATCGTGTTCAGGCTGAAGGCCACGCCAGCCAAATCACGCGCCAACCCAATCACACTGCTTCGAGCGTCCTCCGGAGACATTGGGCAACTCTCTAAAATATGAGGTATGACGTGCAAGTAACATTGAAAATACTCTACTATCGCGAACACTTGATAAATGTTCTGAAAGACCGAAGAACGCAAGTGGTAAGTAAAGTGGTCTACCCTTGTAAAATAAAGGTAGAAATACGCACATAGGTTTCAGTTCTGACATATGGTCCCATATAACAGATGATCTCAAAGGGAAAATCGAAGGACGGTTTATCATAAAAGTTAGAAGCTTAAACTAAACTACCTGACAAGAACACTTATTGGATTCATCAAAATTTACAGCGTCAGGATAGGTCTATGAAACGTAACTGTGACTGAGGTGAATTTCGCATAGCAAATCAATTACAGCAAATACCGAAAACCGCGCATAAAAGGCGGAAATGCAATGGCAGCACAACAGCGTTCAGTAATCATTCGCCGTTTAATGCATCATAAATGCAAACGGACGATGGAATGGCGTTTTTGTACCTAGACATTCATTGTAACCTGAAGACTTTACTTGACTATCAACAGTTACGCTGAAATAAGTAGCTATTTCGAAGTGTTGCTGTAGTTTTAGTCCACGAAATACACACATAGTTATTTACGCCATGTAACCAATAGTGCGGAGCCCTATGAATACTTCGCACTACCCTTCACGAAGAGGAAATGCCTCTGGCAGCAGAACGGATCTAATGCTATATAACTTCTTATTGTAAACGAGCAGTTCGTTTGTCAATGAGCAAAAAAAACGAACCGGAAAGGAGGAGGTTCGAAATCAGAGTGTTGGCCACTTGGGTTAGGGGCATTAGGAAGTCGAGGAAGGGTCTGTTGTCGTCAGCACCGGAGCCGGACAAAGTAACGAGCATCAAGCGCGATAAGTAGGCGTAAAATTCAGTACGATAGCGGGAGAGCGACAATGATGAGGACGTGGGAGTAGTTGAAACAGATAAAAAGCGGAAATTCGCCGGCTGTAAAGCGAAAAGCACACGCAAATTATTTTATAGAAGAAGTGTGCATATATCACAAAATCAGGTGAAACTAAAAAGTTTGTTTGATGGCCACAGAAAAGGCAGAGACACATGAGTCTTGCGTGCATAAAATTGAAAAATGGATTAGATTCTGTGAGGACACAAAAGTGGGAAAAGAGTGGAGACATTATACATTGACTGCAGTAGGCCGGTTTTATTTCCAAGCGATGGCACCCTGCAAATTAAAGGAGTAAAGCTCCTTCAGCGACATAGAATCGAATAATGGAAAATTTATGGAATGCAAAGCAGCATTGTTTGGATAAAAAGCACGAAAAAGCATTGGTGCTCACAATTCGCGACACGTTTTAGCACAAAATTGGTGCCTAAATGCAGACAATGAATGTTCATATGAAAAGCAATTAAATTCGGTCAGTATGACAAAGGAAGGCATAATAAAATGAAATCAGTGTACCGTATGGTTCGCCAACATGAATTTGATGTCATCCAATTGCAGGAGCTTTCGCATTGAACTAAAACTGGAGGCGAGCTCACCCAGAAGATTTAGGGTGGGTTCGAGAACAGCTTCTTGATTGCTCCAGTAGCGGAGGTTCAAAAGAATCTTGGCTGCGAACAGTTGTAAAATTGTTTGCTCATCGGAAATGCCAACTAGTTCAGATAACGACTGGTACATCTAAATTGAAATGTTTAAAACATGTCTTAATTACTTAATTATTTTGGTAACAACGTTGAAACAAAAACCCCAAGCTACTAAAAAATTTTAACAGACAAAAAAATTTTTTAATGCGCTGAAAGGAGTTTCAACAAAATCCAACAAACATGCACATCGCGTCTACAGAGCATTTGCCTGATAAGCACCCACCTTGATTCACTAGGGCTACAGCATCATCTGGAATGTTATTCACCCAGAAGAAGCCACAAATCAATGCAGTATGGGTCAATAGACCTTAAGTGAAAACCGCTAGCGCATGTGGACTCGCCTCAGGCGAGCGGTTGCAAGAAAACCCACTTTAGAGGCACGACTAATGTTCTCTCCCACGTAGATGTGTCGAAATCGTTCAAGAAAGGTGATAATAGCAAGTTCCAGACGGATCGTAGCTCCAGAAGATAGTTGGAAAAGCAGACTGGCCACATCGACGTCAGTGGACTGCTGGTTTTGTTGCAGTAACTGGAGTAGTAGCTGCAGACGGGCATCTCCGAATTGGAGGAGACGAAGAACTCGAGCAACCAATTCCCCGTCCAAGCGATCAGCATCCACCGTACCACCGGAGGACGACGTCGAACGACCCTTTATCAGAGCACCTAGAAATCAAACGCCTTCCATTGACCTTTCTACATGCGATTCAGATGTTGAAAGTGAATTTGGGGTTAAACATTAGGACCGTTATTTTTAAAGACGTTTTGAGGGGAGAGTCTGGGGTTAACATTTAGGTGCTGCAACCTTGCGACGTAAAAAAATTTTCCAAAACAGCTACCATCCTTTTAGCGACCTTCGCAGGCTATTGAAAACAGTGTTTTATGTCGAATTCTTCGATTGACACGACTTCTCATCTTGCAGTTAGATTCCTCTAAAGTATCCGTTCGTACAGCACCACCCGAATACCCACTGTGAAGTGTTACTTTTCGAGTAAGACACGGTTATTTACTACGTGCATGAAATAGCCACCAATGCGTCACAACTAGCGTATTCACGTTAATTGAAGGAAACTGAGGTTATTAGTCTTAGTAGCACACGAGGCACGCGTTGATAAAATAAATGGCATTGAGCACATCTAATGAACCACGCACTAACCAAGCAGAAAAAAATTGGCAAAGCAACGCACATAAAACCAAGACCTCTTACCGATCATATACACGAGCCAGGCAAGGCGATTTTCCTCTAACCGAATGTCCCTTATCTGTTCGATTGCAACTGGCACTGTGGTGGAAATAAGTGCTGTCGGATTAGTAGAAACCAGCTGCTGGAGTTTCGACTGCAGTAGATTAAATGACTGGTCAAAGAGTTGCACGATGAGCTCGCACGTGTTTGCGTAATCACAACGACCAATAATTGAAAACTAGTAGAGAAGAGAATGATAGTGAAAATATCAGAAGACAAAGCGAAAACCAATAGGCCTCAAAACAGATTCCTCCTGCTTTTCTGCGTTTCAAATTAACGATTTTTTCAGACCATCACAATACATAACTATATAGCATGGTAGATTAAGACCTATCCCTACTTAAAAACTGTTTGGGAAAAAGTGCTACCTGATCCAGCTGCTGTGTGAGAGTCATGACATCGTCGAGTGGACATGAGTATTCGTCCGCATCGAATTCCTCACTCATAGGCTCGGTTCCCTTTCCAGCGCCGTTAGCGTTGGCGGCCTTTTTGCTCGCCCGAAAAGACTTGATCTTTGAGACAGACTCCATACAGCGAGGCACGCCGGCGAGGCGAGACTCAACGAAGGCCCGTGCAACTTGGGGCGCGTAGGTGTCGATTAGGTAGGGTTCGGAAGTGCGTACGTAGGGCACACTGGCCACCAAGCGCTGCCACAATACCAGGAGGTAGTGAAGACTGTTGCAACTACCGAAACCCGACTCCTCTGAACAGTTCTGTAAATGGCGGGCGATTTCAAGCTTTACATGACACCAACACAACAAGTAAAATTGACATCCTAAGTGGATGTCGGCCTTGAAGCCCAAAAAAATTTGCGTTTGGCGGTTTTTTTTCCTTAAACAGTGATTTAGTTTATAGTTACAACATTATTAGCCACACAAATATTTTTTAATTTATCAGTATTTTGTGATAAGGACTCGAATTAGGTACCCTTTTCCATAGAGAACAGCTCTAAACTTCCACGCAATCACATTAGCGGTTTTGAATATTATGGAGGTAAAATTCATCAACTTACATAGAGGCATTGGGTGGTGAAGTCAGTAACAAGTTTTATAAACTCAGGATAACCTGGGGTTTGTAGGAATTCACTGAGCTGGAAGGTGGCTTTCATACGAGAAAGAAGGCAACAGAATTCATGATAGGTGGATGGGTCGCATAGGAGGCTGTCACGACGACGCAGAACCTCCAAACAACCCGAGACCAAAGGCGTCAGAAAAGTTTGACGCTCAACATTTGTAAACAGCGTTCTACGGATACTGGCTATCTGGACCAGACAGGATAGCGTCTAAGTGAAAGGAGACACATTAAAAGACAATCTGCAACAACCGGCGACTTCCCATTAAGGTTTAAAAGCAATGCGCACAGGGTAAAATTTAATCCAGGACTTGCATGCATTTACTGCTAAAAAATAGATCTTTACACGATAGCAATACAACTTGACCCAATTGACTGCACAAAAAAAGTAGCAGATGGAGAAGCAAAGGAACAATAAATGCGAGCACTTCTGCTAGTTGAGCGAAAAGGTGTTTGTCCGACCGCCACTTGACTACCATCAAATGGAACTAGGTATGGGAGGGTTTCGGGGGTGCCGTAGGACTTGAAAAGATATAGTGGCAAGTACAGAAATTGTAATTTGCATCGCATGTTTCACTTTACTGTTATGGGCAGCTGAGAATGAAAGCATCATATCAGCAAAAGGGAGGATAGGATGCAATTAGTTTAACAGCTCACGCAACTCAAATTCTGAAAAAAAATTGCAAAATCCTTAAAATTGGTTGACAATCTCGCTCTAGCAGCTCTCTAATCTGAAAACCAAGGCGCCTAACACTAGTTACTACACACAAAACCTACAAGGGGACGGAGCTGTGGGGATGATGCCGCCTGTGGGAGGCCAGCAAACAGACGGAAAAAGAGGTCGATGTTGGCGACATCGAGGAAGACAGGTCGCCATGCAGTCGGAAGTTGGACAGTAGCCATATCATCGGCACCAGCGCCTGAACTATGATCTCCGCCACAACCAATGGAAGTGCCAACAAAGTCGTAGTTTAGGCAGGAGAGAACCAACTCCAGGCTGTGTTGAACTACTTGGAGCTGTTTGGAAAAGAAAACCAAAATGAGTAGAGATTTCACTGATACGCGTGTTTAAAAACCCAATCAACTATTTGACCTACATTGCATAGTTATTATAAAGAGTTGTCATGTGGTCTGAAGATGATGTGCTAGAAATGAAAAACACCCGAAGAGTGTTCCAGGAGTAATAATGGAAAAACATGAAACGGTGAAATACATGATTGAGCTAGCAAACAAGTAAACAAGATTCGTTTGAAAGGTGCCAAGGTACTTAAGAACTTGAGTCATACTTCTGAGATGTTAGGCAATGAAAGGCACATTCATTAAAAGGAGAAAACTGCTTATTTTTGGATCATTGAAATACGCTCATAATATTGTGTGACAACTAATTTGGAGGCGTGGGTATACTTAAACTTATCTATTTTTTGCACATTCCAAAGCCAGAACACCTCACAGATCACCTGATTTCAATTCTAGATGAGGTTTCACATACAAGGCCTCGAGGAACCACAAATTCAAGACAAGGAGCAATCGCATCAAAAAGAAGACATCATTCACAGAGTCACTTTTTAAAGCGCAGCGAAAATACATTGTGAAAAGTGGATGCGCAAAACTACTTTCACGAAAGAAAATACACTCAAACAAATGAAGTAGGAAAAGTGTAAAAAATTGCCTTACTTGACTTGAGTTGGTCGTGGTTAGAGTTTTTAAATTGGCGTCTGTTTGTCGCAGAAGATCGAGACCAAGTTGGAAGATAGAAAAAAGAAGAGTATCTCGGAAAGAGATAGAGAGCTTCCGTAAAAAGAATACGGCACGGGTCAAGTCCGTCTATGAAGGAGAAACAGAGAAATCGGAACTAGCATCACAGGGCTAGGAAAACGGGTGATGAATCCAGACCAAGTGGTGTAGCCTACTACACCCAGCGACTACACTGGTGGCTGTTGCTGCAACCTCTGTAGCGATAAATGCATACAATAAAAACGATTTGTTCAATATTACCGCAATGTTTGGGAAATTACCGACACTAATTGACCCAATTCGTTAATTGGCTCTTAAACACCTAGTTTAAAGTTGTAAATGCCAAAGGGAATAGGTTTCACGCGTGTACTCCTTACTTTTGCGCCCCTCACATTAACGCTTTTGAATACCAGAATAAATAAACGTCATCGAGAAGCGATAAACATTGAGAGAGAAGACACATGAATACACATATTTACGGTGTTGCAGCTTGTTCATCGGGAATTAAATGAACTTGTGTAGACCACTTGTGGCTTCTGACTGATTTGATAAAATATGATTGATGGGTGATTTGCAAAACTCTACTTTTGGCCAATGCAATAAATGGGTGGGGGAAAGGCCATCTGCAAGTTAAGTTGTTAATGTCTATTTTATGTGTTTGTTAATAGATTTTGGCGAGCATATGTGTGTGAATTTCAATTTGCTGACGTTGACTGGTAAAACTAAATGAATAGACACTAGTATAAAATTACTAGAACTAAGGAGGTACTCATTAATAAGACTGAGGAATAAATGGATCGAGCTACTTACGTCCATCGTTTGGCAGATTTCACTAACAAGACGCGATAGCAACTGCACGCCAATCAAGACAGCACTGATTTGACCAGACTAAATATAAGAATGAAAATGGTTTGTACCATTAGCTCCTCCAACAACACTATCAAAGAAAAATCGGGGGTTAAACCACTAAGATTGTAAGATGGTAAGGAAATTCCATGCTAACACTCACCAGCTCTTAATATGAATGGTTTAACCTGGAATAATCTAACCATTCAATTTTCCAAAAAAAAAACTTGCTTGAATGGAGAGCTAAAATATTGACTTTAGTCGGATCAGCGTATTCTTGAGTAAATTATATTAACCTCTCCTATGAAGGATTCAGGAGTGATTCTACCACTGCCCGTTTCCAGGTCAGATGTTCCAATGCAACTTCCGTCAATTGTCATCTTGCTTGAGTTAAAAAGGGTAGAATGAGACGGCAAAGCTAGCTATACCTCGCCTACCATAACTGCTCGAGCAGGAATTTGCAGCGAGGTCCATGAGTTAACACCTACAGAGATTACCAGGCAACAATCATCAGAGCAATAGAATTCTCACGTCCTCTCTATTACCATGGCTCTCTACTCCTGCATATTCCAGTGTGTGCTGACTAAATGCGACATTCTATTGGCTCAATAAAATAATCGAGCATCCATTGCTTTTAGCCTTTCCATCCTTATCGAGTAACATCGTGCTTGATCTAGCCACAGCTGTCTCGGTGTGGGTACGAATCCCACATAGAGCTCCATTAACCTCATCCAATATGTATTCAGCATTTCACATCTATTAAGTGAAATGTAGAACAAAAACCAAAGCATCATTACAGTTGTATGAGCGCTTCTAACCTGAATAAAATTTTTAGCCGATTCGAATATATCTCTGAAAGGCCAATCGGGACCATTTTCGACTGAATCAAACCAACCGATCTTTGTAAGGCGACAAATTAGCACGATGAGGGCCTGCTGAACAAATGGTTCGAGATTTGGCCGAGTAGCCAGATAGTTGAGGGCGAAGTTCCCTACAATGAAATAGGGTTGAATCGTAACAGGTAACTTACGTAGTTGAAGGCGAAGATTCACGTGAACGACAGTGTCCTTGTTAGAAATGAACTTAGTCAGACTAGAAGCCGCAATAAATTGCGAGTAACAAGACTATAAAAAATAGGTAAATCGGAATGTCAAAAATACGTCTGCGCGCTCCAGAAGACTTTGACAAGTTGCCATACAGTCATGGCGCTCATAAATGCTAGTGCAAGTCTTTTCGGCTTGCAGCCGTGCAGAAGGATCGTTTGTTGTGTATAGCTCCTTGCATGCCCATTCAATAGAAGAAAGTGTCTAAAACGAACGAACACAACTGTGTATTTAAAAATGGCTCATATTTGTGTAAGTTGTGTTCAGTAGTAGCCTTGGTGAAAATTACTGTGTAAAACATTCAGCCAGAGAACGCTATGCGCCGGTGTTTCGTTTGTTCATTCATTAACATTTTAGTAGAGGTTGCATTCAATTACAAAAAGCAACGAGCAAACAATGACGGCTGGTTGTTTAAACCAACCCTAGACGTTTACTGTAACTTGTGATTGTGTAATTAGTGTGTGACAAATCATAGAATATTACATGAGGCTTAACGCTATGCTGTTAAGCACAACCGAATTTGACATCGGATCCGATTATTGGATAAGGATATGCACGAGATGCTTACCCGCAACTCATGACAAGAAAATGAAGTTTAATGTCCCAGAAAAATTACAATGGACTTTCAAATAGTCATATTTCTTGGTTAGTTGAACTAATCCCGTTAACATGTACAACCCAAGTCTTACGCATGCGTACTTAAAACGAAATATGTTGGCTAATTTACCATAACGAGTAGCCGCTTTCATTATTGACGGCAGTAGGCCATTCACTTTATTTATCTGCTAAGAAATGCTTGTAAGATTAATAAAAAAACTACCTACAAACCGCAAACAGAACAATAAAGTAGAACTCATGATTAAAAAGGATAAATCAGTTTTTCGATAAAAAAAGTTGTTTAACGCTCTATTGTATCTGTTCTACTACGTGTGGCGATAGATACGGTGGACATATCAAATTCCAGGTGATTCCAGGAAGCGAAGGTTGGGAGCTGTTTGACCGATTATAACACGAAGAAGATTTAGCACACAAAGATATCGGCCAAACCACGTGGTCAAATTACTCCCCATAAGCTCTTTTTAAAGTAATAATACACAGCGCTTTCCTAATTAAAGTTTGATGATCCAGAAAAATCGCTTTAAAGAGCGACAACTAAACTACGGAAACAAAGCTTGGAAGTGAATCAAAGCAACGGGTTATCAAGTTACAGCGCATCATGAAACCAGGGAAATGAACTGCAAGCTGCTGCTGCTTAACACGTGGAATCCCAATTTAATCAAGAACCGTAAAATGACGAACGCGTAAAATCGACACAAGAGACGTGATTACCAACAGTTTGATTGATCATTACTGAGAGCCTCGAACAAGTGGCTTGATAGATAGACAAAGTCAATGCATTGGAACGACATAAAATGCAAGAGCGCTGGAGACAGCAACCCTTATCCACGTCATCTCTGGACCGACTGAAAAATTACAGCAAGCTGTGTGACGTAATCTATATGCATAGGAAGGGAATAATTCCGATTTAAGTGTTTGAAATAGTGTTCGAATGAAGTATAACAGATCGTACCAGACAACAAAAAATAGGATCAATGTAATCTTACACCTTTAAAGAGTACTTGTATATTAAATACTAATAGATGTTGTAGACCATATCCAAGCATATTGAAAATAAGCTATCAGAAACGTACATCCATTACAAATCCGGGCACGAGTTTCCTTCGAAATTCGCGCAAACTTACGTAAACCAATCAGGTTGAAAACCACTTGACTTATGTGAGGAAAAAGAAAACAATTTGAAGTAACACGAAGACATTTAATTATAATAATAAATTAATACCAAAAATACATTTTTAGTTATTATCCCTTGATATGGTTCTTTGTTTTAACCACTTTTTAATTACAGTTCCCTTTTGAGTAGGAGCATGTTGAACTTCTCGAATCGTTTCTCCACTGTCGTCAGACATTTGGCCCGCAGGTCTTGCTCATTTCAGCGTTTTACTGTTCCCCGGATATGTCATGTTCGGTCTCAACTACCAGAAGCGCGTTTTTTCTCCTCCGATGGTAGTATTTTGTAAATTTTTACCTTCAATTTTAGTTGACAGGCAATTTTCGGCCGTTTTGACCGAAGAACTTAAACAAGAAAACGAGAATTCCTACAACAGCAGTCCCCCTAGTGGGTTTGAAGTAGAGAAATTGGATGAAACGAATCTTACCCTAAAGAAATGTTTCCCGGATGGCGTGTACGTTCTTTGTAGTGTCGATAGTCTTTAGTGTTGTTGAAGTTAAAATGGACCTCGCAGGTAGCATTGTTCCCGAGGACGTGAGTGAAAATGAGCTTCAGGGAAAGGAGCAGGACGCCCCTTCACCCCTTGAAGCTCGACCTGACCTCAAGATTCGACTCCGAAAGCCAAGTGGGCGCTCAGTCCTATTCCATTGTAGTCTTCCTTCGTCGCTTGAGGAACCCGCAAATTCTGACCAAGACACATCAAACCTGCGTATGACTTGATTTTGCTAATTTGCTTTTTTCTAGCTACTTTTTCTGTGGATATGGTTGAAATGGAGAAGATTCCTGGATATTTCGTCTATACTGACCTTTTTGACGACGTAAGTGTGTCCATGTAGTTTGCGAACTAGCCGTCATATAAGTAGTTCTGGCAAATCTATTGGTGGGATTGATGACCACCTATATTGACTTTTTAGAATATGTACGATCACATCATGCGTCTACTGACGGAAAGAGGTGTGGACTATGAATTCCAACGACAACTCCAGGATTTTGCAACGTCTGAGGAGCACAAACTCTACCGGTCTTTCCTGGAAGAATTCAAGGCTTACTGCAAGGAGTAGTCTAGCTAATATTGACTAGCATTTCCCTGGAATCGTATTGTTACACATTGAAATAATGCCATCCATCACGTTGCACCTGCTTTGTGTACATCGCATCGTGTTTGAAAATTTTAATGATGTGATTACAGACTTTTGCCACTTGTCTGGGGTTACGTATGCGTATGGTCAATTTTTTGGCGTTTGTCATAAATTTCCAGATTGTTGGGTTCTACATACCAATCGTTCTTCAAGAAATTTTAAGTAATTTTAGTGGAAGGAGTCGATTTGGCAGTGTTGTGGTGCGTTTAATGTGCCGCTCCATTATTTCCAGGGTTCAGTTCTGTCCGCAGAAGTTGAAGTTGGTGTTTTTCTGGTTTGCCGTTGTCCTGCAGTCACGTTCTGGTTCTTGTCGTTGTTTCGGATTTGTCTAGTGAATGGGTTTGCGACTCGCCTTTTTGCCGCCTGGCTGCTCACAAAGTGGTATTTCGGGTTTGGGGCCGTTCAAGTAATCCGATTTGGCCATGGGTGTCGTGAATTCCGACATAAAATTTCATTTGTCCAAAACCTTCTTAACCTCCCAAAATCATGCGTCCTGATCTCGTATGGAGTGGCAGCCGGAGTTTGCGTGTTTGCACTCATGTATAAGTAAATCGGCTCAGAAAGTGACTGTCATAGGTTTTCTCTTTCCTCCACACTATACAGAAAATTCTTCCACAACGACAATCTGAGTCGTCCGTGTTGATTATTACCATCATACTTCTTTATAATTCAGAACTGAATTCTACTAGCTCTCGTTTTTTCCGGTCTTAGTATCCCTTGGTTCTTATGGGCAATAAACTATGGGGATGATCTCGTCATTGGGAGTGTGGTCGACTCTCGTACTTCTAGATTATCCAAATACTGTATATTTTGAGTTAGATATACTCCAAGTGCAAAATGATGACGTAGATACTGCTTATTCACCGTTTTAAGTGATTATGTGGTAGCAGCAAGTTATATTTTTTACTGTGCATTCGGGCCTACAGACCCACAGATCAGTAAAATATCCTGTTGCTGCAATACCATGAGACGTGGCTCCTCAAGGTCTGCTTTTCTTTACTTACCTGGGCTGGAGATTGTTCAACGCTAAGAGGTTGAATTTTACATTTTTGGGAATCGCTACTGAGTCGTCGATGGCTTTCGAAAGCTTAACCGCCATTCCTATTGTTTTGGAATGGTGCAGCTTTCCTCAGGTTTGCCTGATTGGTGCATGGAATTTACGCATTGATTTGATTGGTTTTCACCTTTAATTTATGATTCGTATTTCATCAGTCTTCTTTCCTGGCAATGTTTTCAATAGATTCTATTTTAAATGATGAGCAAACGGACAAGAATTCATTGTCCCTGGGGAGGGCACCATCAGAAACAACTGTCCACGGTGAACAACTACTCTGGCCCATGAGATGTGGTTTCGGCCATTTGCTGTTCTCAACAGTGAGCGCTTCCACCAGCTTTCATCTTGCGTTATCCCCAAGTAGTTTTTCAAGTCACACAGGTTAGTCCAAGGTATCGGCCATTCTAATAAACTTTTACATGTCGAATCGGTTTCGTTTAAGTTCCTTCTTCATGTCAGGTATGATTTTGGGTCGAGCATTTAACTGACCGTGACAATTAAACCTACCTTCAGTAAATAATTAATTCGGTATTGATTGGATAGCGTTAGCTTAAAAATATTGTTGATTTAATGTGGTTTTTGATTTACGGGTTTCTGAAATGACCACAATACATGGATCTCTCCAAAAAAAGGTGTATAAAATATTAGCAATTTCCCAGTTTGCAAGTCTTAACTCGTCCCAAGTTTTTGCTCCCTTCTTATCCCCAAGTCAACGGTGGATCTCAGATACAGAGAATTGTATGCACTGCTCTACCAATTTCGTCCATTGTTTACGTGCTAAAAACATGAACTCCTTTATAGCTACAGAATGTTCCTAATTCCGGTTTTTAAGTAAGTCAAGCTTTTGTCGATCCCTCTACTTTATAAGCAGACCGATAGCTATTGACGGCAGGATGTAAGTAGACTCAGACAATAAGGTACAGCGATGTAAAATCTCGGCATTAAGAATTCAACATGGACGAGTTCGGACGGTGTGGCCAGTTGATCTGGAGATATTTGATCATATTAACGGCAGTTGAAATATTTGAATTTGTAAAGAACACGCTCATAAACGATCTAACAAGCTAGTATTCCTGTTACACGGACTAGTTTCTTGTAAAGGATCGATGATAACAGCACCTAAATGTCTGCCTCTGTAAACGAATTTACAATGACTTCCCCGGCGATGTTGCTTCAAACAAAGCGTACGAAATATTTTGGTTGTCTGTCAGATAATTTTCAACATGACGCTAAAATTGACGCGAAACCTGGTCTAATTTTGATTAAGTTCAGCGGCTGGTGCTCGAGATGTTCCATAAAGCTCGTAGAATTTCGCCACGGGAATGTGTCTTGTATAACTCTTATTCGCTTCTAGCACGTTTTCCTGTAAGTTTAATCTTGTTGGTGACGTTTCAACCCTAAAATAATGTCTACATTTTCTGATGCTAGACGTCACTTTAATAATAATGACTCATTCTATCGGGCCAAAGATTTAGATCTTATATTTTTGATGGGTAGGTGAGTAATGTGCATTCTGTTTAACTGTCTGGAATTAGCTTCCAATAAAAAGCTTGATGGTAGTATTTTCCACTATAACAATACAAGAACGTTTTTAAATTCGGTATCAGGGCAATTACTATTGCAGTTTTGCAGGAACATCATGCTTTATCCCACTTGCATTGAAACCGTCATGTCACCATTAACTCTTACACAAAACCATCGCTATTTGTGGCTCCCAAATGTTCCTTGACAAATTCACCACTTATCAAATAGACTTTTCTGAAATTCTAGCCGAATGGCTTGCAAAGTCAGAACTAAATTCTACTAAATTCTCTCCCTCTGACCAAGTCATTATTTATTTGGATACTTTAAGGAGTGAAAACTTCAGCGACTTCAGTAGGATTTCTGTTCAGGACCATATTTAGCAGATATCTACTGCTCTCAGATCATGCTAAGTGCTTTTTGTGATTTGTTCACATGAACCTATCAACGAGCATGAAATTTCCCTTTTATAAATTCTTGTAGGGTATTACAATAATCCTCTGACATGACACTAAAGTTTAATCAGCAATCTATTCACATTAGCTAAATTTTCTTTTAATTTTTGAGTAAAATTTAAGCACCAGTACACCCTGGTAAGGGTTCAAGATGGATTCGGTCATATTTGACATCGAAGAACCAAACGTTGCATATTTTTACACCTGCTTCGATGGTGGATTACGCATGGACGCGATGTCCCAGACATGATGATCAAGTCTTCTTAGCAGTTGGTTGTTGTTTTGGAAGATGTCTGATACGAGGGGATCGTTGTTATGAAAAATATCTTTTTACACGTAGACAGGTCAATCCATCTTGCTAGGATCATACTTGCTTTTCGAAAGTGTTAGCTTATATCTTGCCACTAAAGTCCACATGGCTTAAAACATGCACTAAGTACATCATCTTCCCACCGTGGCAGTCGGCTTCCTATTAATAGTTCGAATTACAATTAAATAGGGGAAGCAATCCATTTTTCGATTGCTATCGCTCTTCGCAGGACCCTTCGTAGACATTCAAATATTGGTGTCTCCTGTCTGAAAATGCTTGAATGAATAAGCGAAAGTCGCCCATATTAGCATAATTTGAAGTGATACGCAGGCAGGGGTGGTGAGTAGGTGACTGGCACGCTTGAGTTAACAGGCCTGATTAGCAACGGTTGGAAGAATGCATAATTATCCAAAATGAATTGGAGAAGGGAGATTTAATAAACCCTATTCATATAAGTCCTGAATGTATAAACTTGTGTGTTTGTACGTATGCGATAAGAAAATGTTCAGTCAAATCTGCCATTTACATGGACTTCACCAAGCCAATGACCTTTTGTCGACTCTTGCTTCAATCACGCATGAATGATGCATGATGCATGTTTCGCTTGAAAATGATCAGGTACATTTCTTCCCACGATAGGAACAAAATCTATAGTCCTGAGAATGTATAATCAAGGGAGTTTTTGGGCACCCTCTGATGATATCTAAAATTCATCTGAATGTATTTCGGGTGAATACATTTGATAGGTATGTCTGTGCACCCAATCGGGTAACCAAAATGGACTTTTAAGGGCAGGGCTTGCATTCTTCACTGTCAAACCTTCAGCCATTTGAACCTCAAATCGTCCAGATCACATGTGTCGTTTCATTTAAAATTTATTAAAAGTAAATTGCCTCCAATACTGAGTGAAACTCACTAGTAACTTTTACTTTTTTACCCAAATAGATAGTCAATTTATGCAAGTAAAGAGAACAGTGAAGGGCGTCACAAATGTAATTATTTTTGGTGATCACTTCGAACCAGCCTTTAGCTGTCGAGCTAGACAGTGATGGTTGGATAACACGTTTTTCCTCAAGCATAATTCGATCAATTAATTGACAAAAATTCGGATTCTGTGTATGGTTTGGAAAGAGAACAATTCTACTTTCAAATGTGGAATTGACTCGGTTCTTGCTATACTCGGCTTGGTAATTTCTCAAATGTGTTATGCACTTTTTAATTTTTGTTTAGACACGAAGTTTGTCCCACCACTTCATTGTCCGAAATTTGAATCAAAACACAGGAAGCCAAGAACTGCCTTCACAAGTAAACAGCTGGTCACTTTAGAAGGACACTTCAAACAAAACAAATATATTTCCCGTGCCAATCGCGTCAGAGTTGCTAATGAACTGCGATTATCGGAAACTCAGGTCTGGTCTTCTTTTGCTTTGTCTTGTATCTGCTGTATTGCTGTCTTGGATGCGTAATTATTTTAAGCTGACAAAACATTGGCTTTGGAGTTGCTCTGACGTGGTATGCAAATAATGAATTAATGTGCAGTTAAAGTAATGACGACAGTAATTATTCGATTTATGATATTTATGATATTTTCACCTGCAGAATGACAGTGGCAGATAAGGTATTAAACTAACCAAAGTGGGAATCTTTTCCAGAAAACATTCAGCGCTTGCTGATCGAGGTCTTTCTCTAGGCTAAAATTACTTAAGGAAGTTCAAAATATCAAATGTCGTACCATTTTAGTACATTTGGCGTAATTATTATCATAACCTTTAATTTAATCACGAATAACCACGTCACTGCTAATTGCCGTGAACAATGTGATATGAGAAATTCGAAATGGCCTTTGTAAAACAAAATTTTTTCAATAAATCAATTTCTTTTATAGATGAGTTTATTGCTAATCATCAATCAATCACAATCACCCATGCTCCTGTATCGAAACTTTCGATTTAAGACTCGGTATAAATCCGCATTGTATCGTTGCAGGAAGACGCGAGGTGTAAATTTTATGAATGGGGATGGGTTTCGGTGTACATTGGTCTTCGAGTGAACGCTTGCAAATAAGTTCTCTGGATTTCGACTGTCAGTAAAACTGACCATACATTGGTTCTTTGTGGGCCTATCCATAGAGTTGAACTGCCAGATCAATTTCGGGTTGCAGGTTTTGCAGCTTCGATTATTACAAATACGGTTGATCGTATTCACTTAAATTCCCACCTAGGTAAAAATATGGTTTCAAAACAGGCGGATGAAGTGGAAGCGCATGGTTAGGTGCGCCAAACGTCTTCAGGCATCCAGCAGCATGGATCCAACAAACCACCTCAATCATCTACGACAAGATCGTTCCTCTTTCAAACTAATCGACTGCGAAATACAAAGTGGTTCTGCCAAGTGTGCTAAATGAATTTTTGGGTGTACGTTTTTTTTCAGCGTGCGAAATAACTGTCAAAGAATATTTATTGTTCATTAACAAGTGTATAACTTTTAATCATATTAAATTAGGAAAAATTTCTATATTTTGCCCTCAGTGTCGATGCATTTTTGGTCTTAACAACTCGTTTTCTAAAAAATCAAAGCAGACAAGCCTTAGTGTTCCTACGCATGAACCATTTCTTACAAACTAGCTGTATGGTTAGATAGGCTCGATGTATTTACTAATTAAACGTTTTATCCATGTATGTATTAATTGAAAAGGAATTGCATTAATCATTAAATGCATAAAGCCCTTTTACACCACCTGAATTAGCACCACGGCCATTCACAAATCACCACATCATAAGTAGGTTGGTTGAACAAAACTTCAAACACAAAAGAACATGTCGTCGATTATCTCGACTAACGCCATACACAAAATGTCTGCAAACTCCGTTGCATTGTTAAGTTAGTGGATAAAACGGATATGCGATCATCATTGTTGACATGGCATGACACCTTCCACATGCTAACTCCGGCCACAATTTTGCTAAGTGCGTGCCTAAACTTCACTAGAATTGAAGGCATGCATTAATTTATGCTTCGACTAAACCACTGACAAGGTTATCAGAGAAGTACCAAGTGTTTGTGTTAGTTCTGCCGTCCAAAAGAACTTTTGCACTGGTGCCCAGAATGCTTCGATGGGCGCAAAAACAGGAACAGATGAAACTAGGTGTCGAGGAGGCCAGAGACACAGGGACATGCGAAGCTTCAGTCACTTCAGAATTCAACAAATGACCCTGTGACGGAAACTCAAGGTCTGAGTAGGTCCGACAGGCGGTGGGACTTGAAATCCGTCGCGTGAGTTACACCAAATGTCCCCCATAGCAAATCTGCCTCAATTGAACCAATAAAAATCCTCAGCGGCTCTTCGAGTTAATCGGCTAAAGAAACGACGGCAAGGGGCTAATGTGCGTAATCTCTCGAGGCTGAAAGTTCGAGATATTTAAATTCCTAAACAAAGGAAGGGATTTCGTTAGAAGTAGGATTTTAGAAATCAATACCACGAGCTAAGTACCAAGGATTACATTCTTCATAGTCAGCGTTTTACTGGTGCTCAAAAAACGAGACCAGGAACAATGAAATGGTTAATTATAAAATATTGGACACATTTAAGCAGCAAATTACAACAGTGTGTTGGAAATATGCTTAAGAATAGGAAATTGGTGTTTTATCAAGTGGAAACTATGTAAAATACACAATTCTCTTCATTAGGAAATTCAAAGTTAATTCATTCTGGACCCACGGCATACTTGTCTGGAAACCGGGTGGTGTTGGTGCATTTTATGTACTTCTAATGGGGCTTTCATGCCTCTTGGGCATTTCATCCCAATTCAAAAGTGTAGTTTGTCAAATTATCACATACTAGCCACAAAAAGCTCCAAAGATCTCGAATTTGGGGCTTTTTTAAATTATTTCGTGAATAAATGGCTGGATCTATTTAAATACTGTTTGCTTGTTGTCTGTTGTTGTCGTCGTATTTTGAGCATACTTTAGAGGGGCTGTACCTGAAATTCAAATTAAATCAAGTACTTAACTTCGAGAAAGCTAAAAGCACTTTATGACCTGGTACAAGTCACCGACTTATAATAACAGTCAGGTTCTTCCTAAAAAATAAATCATAGAAATTTTAAACCCAAATTTGACTTTTATAGACGTTAACAATTTGGTGACAGAAACCCGAGTTCGAAATCATACCTTTCGGTCTAGCAAACATCTCAAAAACATTCCAGAAATTACTGATTTCTGTCTTGAAGGGGCTGATATAACAGGAGTGTCCCACCTATGTGGATGATGCAGTCGTTCATGCGAAGGATGATACCTAACAATTCAAGAGCTTGTGGAATGCTTTTGAGCGCCTTCGTGGGGCAGGGTTAAAGCTTAATTTGGCTTAACGTTCGCTCCTTAGGGATTTGGTAAGGTTCTAGGACACATTTTCTCATAAGAAGGGATTAAAACGGATCCGGATAAGACGGAAAAGGTTCAAATATGGCTAACCCTATCTAACACGGAAGAACTAGCGACATGCTATCGTAGATTTGTCAAGGGCCTCGGGCTTATTGCATGTCTACTTCATAGGCTTACGGAGAAAAGGCGTTGCTGGGAGTGGACGGATCAATTTTGACAGGCGTTCTACGAGTTTAAAAGACATTTGCTTGAAGTTCCGATCCTTGCCCTTATTAATTTTGAGAGATGCCGATGCGTCGAATAGGGCGATTAGGGCAGCGCTATCACAGGTACAACCCGATGTCTCTAAACACCCTATAGCATTCGGCAGCAAGGCCTTATCGAAGATCCAACGAAACTATAGCAATACATAGAGGTAAAGGTTAGTTCTAAATTATTTCTCTTAGTGGTATAAGCATTGCCGTCTAGGCAACGAAATCGTATTACGTAGTTGTAAGGAACCGACTGACACAGTTGCCAGGTGCCTAGAGGTGCTGAGTCAGTTCAACTACTACGTCGAATACCACCATGGTAAGACGTATGAAAATGCAGAAGTCCTGTCTAGAATACTGGAACCTACGGCAGTCGTAGCTACCGAATCAGTGAAACAGACTGCAGTCGATAATTAGGAGGCGGCGCAAGCGGAAGGCCTTTTCATAAATCTCATCTACGATAGGCAACTTACGGGCTTTTACAAGCCGACTGACAAGGAAATGGCGGCTAGTATCTAGTAACTATGATCTGCCTACGATAATCTTAGCTTTGGTGATGGTTTTCTGTACCATAAGTCTGGGCCATCGTACTCTTTGTATTTGGTTGTACCAAGGACAGTCATGGAGCGAATCGTGTCGGAGCTGCATGTTATTTTGGATCATGTAGGTGCAGCAAAGGTCAAGGCAAACATGTGGGACGATATTTAAAAAAATTTCTGCTGGTTGTCACCGCAATGGAGAGGTGAAGTCCCTATTTCATGCAGATTTCTCCACCCAAACCAATGACAGTGGGATTCCCAAATGAATTGGTTGGGTCAGATTGTATCGGATCAACAGAAAAAGGCGCCTGAGTGAACCCAGTTTACTGACCTGACTGTGACAATGACTCATCTCCTTTCCATTGGTTTCTGTTATCAGACGCCTGTCCTCAGCTCACTCATCCACACACTTTGCTGGCGTGACGCTAATAAACAGTCGGGTCCTCTGTCGCCTCACTTCACTCCATTCTCCGGTTGTTACGACCTGTTAACTAGAGGGTTGCAAGGTAGTGCTAAAACTCAGGCTACTACAAGATCTCATGGGACCCCTCTTACAAGCGGCTACCGTTATGGTCTATTAATTTATCAAGTGGGCGGAGGCAAGCTCTCTCCGGAAGGTAGATGCCGTGTCTGTGGTGCAGGGATTCATGGCTAGCTAAGTTGCTGATCATGGGGTGGCGTTTTAAATCGGCACCGATTTTGCCAGTCATTTTAGCAGATCGCTGCTTCATGAAGTTGGAGATATTTTGGACAACCACAGGAACCGTACTAAAACCAAGTCGAAAGGACGAACTGCGCCCTAAGGATGTTTTTAGGATTACATTTTGAAAAGTACACGCTTAGCCAGTAGGACAATGTCCCATAGGCTTGTCTGCAATGCACTCCTTCACCGGATTAACCCCAGCTGAAATAACTTTATGTAGCGAGTTACACTCACCAGTCGACGTTGTGGCACCTTCACTCTGAGGCCCTAACTACATTTGCACTTGTCATTTATACTTCCGAAACTTCTTTGTCCTACACTACATTGTAATTTAACAAAACTTATGCAAACGACAATCTACTCCCTATTTTACCAAGCTGTATGAACGACAGCAACCTTACCTGTGTTAAACGCAAGCGTTTTATCCATTTTTACAACAGTGACATGCTTTAGAATTTAAGCTTCACATGTCTCGTCTTTTTATGTTCAAAATTTACCAATTTATTTGTCTTTTGAAGATGGCCTACTTCACGGGCTAAACAAATGCACACTTGGTTTGATAGAGCTTAGTTTACAGAACTATTCCCAAAATGAGACCATTGCATTAAGAAATGAAGAAAGGTATTGTAATGTTATTGAACGTGTAGAATACCCGAGCCCTAATAGGCAAAAGTCCGGTACAACAGAACAGGCTTTATTGACCAATCAGAAGCCAGAGCCATGCGTTAGGCGCCTTCCATCCGAGTCCACGACACTGGCCACGCCGCTCATTATATACTGCATCTCATCCATGTTCTTTTCTGGTTGGCTGCTTGTCTTCCTCGCATGCCATTGGAACGCAGAGGGACACAGGATTGGCTGCGGCCAGGTGGTCCAACATGTCGGCGCTCTGATCCGTCGCCACTGTAGAATACCCGAGCCCTAATAGGTAAAAGACCCGTACAACAGAACAGGCTTTATTGACCAATCAGAAGCCAGAGCCATGCGTTAGGCGCCTTCCATCCGAGTCCACCACGCTGGCCACGCCGCTCATTATATACTGCATCTCATCCATGTCCTTCTCTGGTTGGCTGCCTTCCTTTCCCGCATGCCATTGGATCTCAGAGAGACACGGGATTGGCTGAGGCCAGGTGGTCCAACATGTCTGCGCCCTGATCCACGCCACACCACACCACAAACGAAATTAAATGTCGGGCCTCAAAATTTTGGGTGAATTTGTGTTCAATTCACCATTGCTAAGGCAAAAACAGTCATGCTTTTAAAACTTCCAAACATTTTAATGTAATATCTGGAATTAATTTCGTTTCCACATACCAGGCAAATGTGCCCAATTTTAGGAATTACATTCATTTTTCGCCGAAATTAGAAATGCCGATCCCTTATACCATTTCTTGTTATTTCCCCAGAATATACGATTTCTAGTGTAAAACATGGCGAACAAAACACAGCAGTTTTTGTTTCCATGCAATTGGAACGCGGAGACAGAGGATTGGCTGAAGCCGAAGTGATCCAACATGTCTATGCCCTTATACGTCACTTCTGTAGAATACCCGAGCCCTAATAGGTAAAAGACCGGTACAACAGAACAGGCTTTATTGACCAATCAGAAGCCAGAGCCA
>UXSR01000480.1:0-30727 GCA_900604375.1 Mesocestoides corti
TTTTGGTGTTGATGTAACTTGCATGGGGATTCGGTGGCGGCATGTTAGTGTCTCACAAGTGAGGTTTTATGAAAGCCAACGTAGACTTACTGCTTACAGGCACCATTAAAATCCGATTTAGGATGCACTTTTACAATACACGAGCGAATCACTGAACGATTAAGAATTAAGTATCAAGAATGTCCATGAAAGGACACTTCAAAATCCTTTATCATTGTTTTAACATCCCTTTATAACAAATTTGGGTAGTGGACTAAAATTTGGGGGATAGATACGTGCTCTGAAGATCCAAATATTTACGAATCTGAATGGGTTCTGTTCCTCAAAATCCATGCCCTTCACGTTGCTGGGTCGGATATGTCACTGATAATCGCTCACTATCACACAGTCGAATTCGTACATTTAAACAGATTCTAGAACATGCAAACAAATGCTATTGTGGAAATTTTTATTTAAATCTTGCCAACTAAGTTTTTTTAAGATTGCTAAAGAGTGTTAATTAGCGTGTGTAGTGGATGTTATTCCACTTAGGCTATCAACGGTATTTTCTCCTAATTCGGGCAATTTAAGTCAAGTCAAAATCACGGAATTCACCACAGACATTTGGCACTTAATTGCTTCCAGGAAGGTACCTCGTGCTCATTACACATGCGTGTTTCGCTCCTGTACAAAGAGGCAGGCACACACAGGCGTTTACTCATCGCCAAGTGGCTGAGGATGAGACAACGGTCTAATAGTGAAATTTCACGTCCAAAAAGTAACCAAACGGATATCAGATAAAAGGGCAAATCCTGGGACTGTACACTTTAGATCAACAAGATAAGGTGTGATGATTGGGTTTCAGCACTTTTCTGAGATGTTGAAACACTTGTCTTAGGGGACAATCAGGTGGAATGTGACATACAGCGATATCTCAAGGGATTTCTTAGGTGGAATGACAATGGCTGGGCTGAGTAGATCTTGAAAGCTGAAAAGGAAAATATAAAAGTGACACAAAATTCAAAGTTGACCGATGAAGGTTTTTTGTGAGACGTAAATATTATAGCTAATTGTATGGCATTGAATGTGGAATAACAAAAGTAGGAGACAAAAGTAGCTTCATCTTATGCGATATCAAAATGACTTTTTCTTTTTTTTCTGCCAACAAGCCTCACTTTTTGCAGATTCACCTTTTAGAATTGGACAGTGAGCAGAGCGTAAATAAACGATAAAATATAGGTGGATGTTCACTAGCGATCGTTGGCAATTTTCGACCAACCAGGTGGTATAGGCTGTCTCAGCTACCTCCCTATGTATATGAGGATTGGTTCGTAGTTTCGTCTCCTTTACGTGGGGCTTTTCAAAATAGTTCTTAGGAGTCGGACTGGAACGGACGGATTGTGAAAATCACTGTTAGGAAAACTACAAAGACAGACAAATAGCATTGTAAATGAAATCTGGTTCTTATGAACACTGGAACGTAAGATTATTAAACTAATGAGGTTGTTAGGTGTTTATTCCTAAAACGGTGCAAAGGGAATAAGACAGTAAATTAGTTTCTCCCTCCTTGTGGTTCTGGAGAAATTGAGCCTGGAGAATGGTCGCCCTGTTGAAACACACCTAAAACGTTTAATCATTCCTTTTATGCCTGTTTGGATGACATATTGGTGTGGCAATTAACTCTTGGTGATGGAGTTTGTTTATGTGAGATTTAAGTGGGGATAAATTCAGTCTTAGTGTGTGTGGGTGTGCATGACTGCGCACGCGTGCTCCTGCTTTCCTCGTCCGTTTGTGGTCAGTTAATTTAATGGTTTTCCGGTAGCACCTTCGCGAACGCACGATTTAATTATTTTAATCATCAAATTATCTAGCATCCCCTCCCTTCTTGTTGCTGTCGCCGCTTTAGAGGAAGGGGGTGTGAGAAAGATTAGCATCTCAAACTGGTGAGTTAATGGTCCACTCTCACACAACCACACCATCGTTGCCTTAATTTGAAAATGGTTGTGTGTCAAGCCGCGTGCGCGCGGAGGTCGGGTGGTGTGGCGGCCACAAGTGGGGCAGCGGGGGGTGTGGTAGCGTGATAATAATGTCTAATTGCGTGAATTCACCCCTGCGTGCATATCCACGGGGCGGACGTGTGTGTGTGCAGGTGCGCAGTTAGACGAACCCCCTCCCGCCCCCGCCCCCCGCCCCCACTACCTCCCGCTTTCTGCCATCGAACGACTTGAAAATTGACAGGCAGAGATTTAGAGCGCGAGCGCCCTCTGGAATTGGTGAACACGCGCAGTGCGCACGCGGTTAGGGTCGGATAATTCGACTTTTGCTCGGAGAGCTGAAGCGGGCGAGATGGAGGCCAATTAAGCTAAATGAGATGCGCGCGTGGACACATTCCCATCTAATAACGCATACACACACGCACACACACCCGACTCAACATCATTAATTAGTGGTGCAGAACGCACACGCACACAGAGCTATTAGGAATTAATTACGAGCAAATGACAACGAGGACGGAGGCTACGACCGGGACTCACAGACCACGCCGTCTCTGCGCGTGGTTTCACTGAAACGCTAGCTCGAAGCGACTGGAAAAGAGGAGAGGGTGGGTGAGGGCAGGTTATGCGCAGTTTCTTGATTAAGTCTTGTGTGCGAGACGTGCAGTCATTAATTAAACGACTGGAAGGGCAATTACGGAAAATATAAAGCTCCAGGGGTAAATTGCGAGTCGATATGTAACACCAAACTCAATTACGCGGCGGTTAATTAGTTGACTTGTACTTCTGCAAACCAGTAATACCATTTTACACAAATTCATTAACCGGATGAAGTACGTACCAACCATTAAACAAAAATGTGCAGCTGGGAATTACAAGGTTCTGGGCTATTTTGAGATTGGATGACTGCAAACGTTTGTAAGGCAAGATTGACTCAAATTAAATGCAACACATTTTAATGAAAACATGTATTTAATAAATAATAAACACTGTACTCCCAGAGTTTAACCTGCCTTTGAGCGTGTTAGTAGCAAGTGCATGGCTTCTATTCAAGGAAAGTCGCAAGGTATTTTTTTTTATTTTTTACCACAAAGCTAGTCTTTTGCAGCGCACAAGACAACTTAAAATGTGAAGTGACACTATCAGGGCGATAGGATGGGTATTGGTGGATAAGCTGGTGTGATTTTTCTCAATTTTTGCAGTCTGTCTGGCGAAGTAGGGTCTCGTGCCGTCATGGTGTTCAGTGATGCTTTTCCAATTGACTAAATTTGCACACTTTGTGTGGATTTCAGCACTAAGTTGGACAAGTTATTTTTTCGAAAACGTCGAATATCGTAGAAAAATTACTCCTCTGCGATCCTCCCACTGGGCACATGGCAGCAGGTTTATTACATGGATTGCAGTCTCTAACATATATCCAGTGTTTTTTAACACACACCTCATTTTTCATTTCCAGTTACGAAATAATCCAAGATATGTTAGTTCTGCTGATGATTGAGGAGAGATGTCTGTGGCAACACGACTGTGTTTTTCATTCTACCAATATGTGCAGAGCCAGGATATCACATTTAGAAATGCAGTCAAATTAGTCTAAATGGCGTCATGCTGTTTGATTGTCAACCTTTAGTCTCTAAACAATCTCCTCTGATGTAACCCCTGTGTTATTATTCACCGAATGGAGCATTAAATCATCAATGCCGAAAGGTCACTCTGGAGCGAAATATTTAACTTAAATTGAAGCCATTATTTTGAAGTCGATTTAATCACTTTTAACCGATTTGGGAAAGGAAATTGAATATTGTTATTTGTAGATCAAACACCCTCCTTTGTTAAACGCAGGTAACACCAAATGACGGAAATGTAACTTTTGGTTTTAAATTTTTGAATGCTAACCCTTCACACAAACTACTTTGAATAAGCATTTCTAGGGATATGTCAACTCACGACCAGTTTATATGACCGTCGGGTATTAAAATAAGCGTCAGTCACCCATGAAAATCACACAATACACGCGAAAGTGAGATCCGTTTCCAGGAATTTCAGCCCTTTTTCAAGGCCAAAACGTGCGCTCAGCGGAGGACATGTATTCCGAAATTGGCTTGCATCAAGTATTTAGTCACCAGGGTTGTGGTGTAATTTCGATTAAGTACACTGGGTAACTCAATAAAGATAACTAACAACAAAAGTTGGCTTAGCGACAATGCATGCGGTCCTGAAGTGTGATTTTTACCTTTGAGGCACAATGGGCCACGAGGTACAGAGAGAAAAGCAGCGAAAACGGGGCAGTAAAGACTCTAACGCGGACTAGACTGCTCAACCCAGCTGTGTGTGGGTAAGCTCGTGGATACTCATTATTGGGGCATTGCGGTCTGTGACTTTTATCCAGGAGAGTTGGAATGCTCTAGTGACCAGACAGAGGGTTGGATGAGCAGGTGCGTGGTGTGAGATGGCAGCCCGAAACACACCAAATTGATCTGAGCGGCTGTTGTACAGACGAGTCAGTGTTTAAGCCGGTTAAGAAAAGAAAATGAGAGCAACGACACCAGTTGACTTCACAAACTCATGGACGGTTAGGATGATGAACTGACAATGGACCAAGGCGTGCTTAGACGGGGGTCGCATTTCTCATATACAATTCTCCTTCAAATTCTCACGTATTGTAACTAATGCACCCTTTATAAGACTTTAAAATTCAAATTCGCATTTTATCTGGTCCGCGTGAAACTTAGAGTGAAATTATGAAGAGACCTTGCTACCATGAGTCGTTTCGTGCAAAATGAGAAGCAAATCTCTGCTTAGTTGACGCAGCTGGCTCATTTCGGTGGTTACAAATGAAAGTTAGTCAACGCAGTGGAAATGCAAGTAAGTGCAAAATGCAAACTTGGGATTTAATTGAGAGAAGTGGCAATTGGAAAGTGGAGACCAAGTTGTCATACAGTGCGCGACTTCATTCAGGTAGGCGTTTAACAGATGCATTGTAACCACTTACTCGATTAACTCGGGTATGAAAGATGAATTTTTAATTAATTAAAAGGAATGTTTGGATAAAATACGATTGCGAAACTAACGATGCCACTTTAATGAGATCCAGCGATTATCAGGTCATTGATATATCACAAAGGTAAGTGTTTAACTCTGTAAGCATACCATCTGCGTGTGTGTCTGGTAAAACGGACTGCTTGGACCTAAATTCACGGGAAAAATGATGTTTGTAGCTATGAGTGCACAAACTGTGGAGCTAGAAAGCAAAGTAGACTAAACTGTAAGTTGATACAGCAGATGGACGTTGGAAACAGTTGATGACACTATCAATAAGTCCAGATTAGCATACATTTCATTTTTTCCCGAGAATTCCTTATTTGGCAGATGCAACTAACAATGCTGGATTCGAGTTTGTTTACCTGGATGTTACGATACTGCGAAAGGTTAAATTAGTTTCTGGGCAAATTCAAGCTTTGTTACATTGATGTGGCTCGGTTCATGAACGAAAATTTAAAAGTTGATAAGTTATCCACAGAATTCTGTGGGTTTCTGCTTCGAAATTAGTGTAGACGTAGGCAAAATATCTGTTTTGCGTAATTTAACTTTGACAATCCACCTTTTTGAGATGCAAACCGCACAGTTTTGTCGGTAACTTGTGGCTAATCAATTGATGAAATAAAAATTTAACTGCTGTAAACAACCACAAAGACGCCTGAAATTACCTGGCCTTCTTCCCACTAACAATGCCAGAACTTAGATGGTCATTGAAGCGTGTTAAAGTCCTCAAATGAGCAGCACGGTAGGAAATACAAAAAATCTGAACACAATCGCGCTTGGGCCGGCATCAACACTGACCAATCACACTTTTTACACAACCTAATGGAGCGACATTAAATACTGCAAATGTAGTAGGGTTTTTAGTGCCGAATATTACAACCAAACTCTAGCATTGTAGTGTTAACTAATCTTAAATTTTCACGATGATAAGCAGCACTTCCTAAATTGCCCAAATCTATTGCAATTAAGAACAAGTGCGTCGAAAAAAACAGTTTAAAATGAGAGTCAGATAATGCCTGTTCCGTGGTTTTCTAAGCCTAGCTCTCACACAGTTTGTGCCAAGATTGGTTGATGAGCGACGACCTGTCGTCGTAACGAGAGCTACATTGACGCATCAGAGCTAGGCTTAGAAAACCACAAACTGACTGCGCTATCTATACAGATTTTCCTGCTTGCAATAAGATGGCTTCTACACACAACAGTTAGCAGCAAATTCTCACAGAAATGCGAACCTCTCTAGTGCATGGAAGACAAAGAAATGTCTCCCGATCAGCCTGCAGCACTTAAATGTCTGCCACACTCCCACTGGAACGGCACCTTAACTTGACGCATATAACAAGCTGTAGATTCTGCCCAGTGATAGAGGAACCACATGGATCAGTTCGGCAGTAACAAAGCCGCAACAATACCACGATGTCCGTCTTCACATTTTACAGGCATATCGCTTTAAAACGAGAATTAACTTCAGGGGAGCTACGTCTAGATCTGGGCGTATCGCATAAGTGCGCACACAGGCAATCACTAGATGAGTGCTGTCGGCAGAGCACTAACAGATCTTGACGCCTTTGACAACAATTACACTTTACAGTCTACTAAATTTACCTAAGTAGAACATGTTTCCATGTATATGAACAAAAGGCACACTGCAACACTGGCACCACCAGAAGGAGGTCAATGGCTGAATCTGCGATTTTTGCCCTTCGACATTTTAAATAATTTTTCTGGTTCAATCACGAGGGGAGAGAAGAGGGGAACAAAAGTACGTCGGGCAGAATACAATAACGGAGGAGGTGACGGGAGATAAACGTGGGGCATGAGCTTTAACGTAGGTCAACACAGAGCGTATACGATCGGACAAGCGTCAATTATTATTTTTTGTGTAGCAGCATGGCGGGCGGCACAGCAGGTAACGATGGGTTTCCTTCGAGAAATCGAGGCCCGATTAAGCGCATCGATACTGGCACTAAAAAGGGCAGAAAACGAACCTCGCATAGGACCTTAAATAACAAAGTTAGTTTTCTCGATAAATGATGTCTCTCTTGATAGCGAGGCACACACCAGAGCCAAGTTTTCGTAACCTCGATGCATAAAAATTCTGATGGCTACACAATCACAGCCAACAGTCACAGATGATGCTGTGATGTCATTACTTCGTGTTACTTTGTAGGATAACACAGCGATTACCAATCAGTAAGATACTCAGGAAATACGTGCGACTTTATGTCAAGGGTTGCGATCACATGACCCACCATTGAGCATTTCTTTGGCGTTTTAAGCACATTAGTGTTAATTGTCATCAGCAGGAATGAGAAAGTGTCTTAATAAGCAAGAATATGAGACCAGTCAATCATAAATTTAACACCGTTACTACCCACCGAACCTACAGCGGAAACAGTCTGGACTGCGAATAGCATTGGCTAGCACGTCCATGGTTTTCAATCACGCCCGCACACGAGGAATACAGGACAGCTCACACTCCCCGAAACAAACTTCACGGTAGATTGTTGATCCATGATGACGGCGCTTCCACTTCACACCCACGGGGTCCAGCCTTCGAACATGGCGGCCAGGCGATCGGGATCGACGGCCGTGCGGACGCAGGCAGCAGCCTGTTCCGCGGGGCTCATCGCCACGTCTGACGCCGCGTCCGTCGCCAGCAAGTAGTCGTCCACGCCCTCAAGACGTCCACAAAGTCGTTTCATCGCCGCAACTGCTTGAGGAGGGATTTGCTCCCGATGCACAATCTCACTGGGCGGGAGGAGGCCCTGCAAGCACAGACAACTACTTAAGCTTAAATGCACACACAAATGGCACCGCAGTTTATTCGCCACCACGAGAATATGAAGGTACGTTGAACATGACATTAATTACTGACACGGTGGGTAGGAATTGGAGAGAGCAGAAAAAATGAAACCATACAAGCGTTTTCCAAATACTTAATTTTTTTATTAAGCAATGTCTCTGACAGATGCTCGTACAGATTATTATTTAAACTGAGGACGGAGTAGTATCGCGGTGTGATTGCACTTTAAGGCAAAAGATAAACTATAAACCTGAAAAGGCTGACAGACATGGTAACAGATATGCTCAAGTGTTGCCGGCACCAATGGCGTTGCAAAGGAGTGACTTTGTCGAAAAATACCCCTAAAAAAACTTCGGCCGATCACACCAAAGCCTCCCTCCCTTGCTCCAAGAAGAGGATGTAGATCTACTGGCTATTGTAAATTCATTGAAACAAAAAAAAACAATTAAACTCATATCGACGTACCACAATGGTGTCTGAAGACGAGGAGCAAGGTCGCTGGTCAAGAGGGTCAGAACTGTCCTCGTCACTGACGAATCCAACTTCACGGAGAGTCGGCGCAATTAATGCAGACTCCGATCTACCCAGAGTTGCCCAGATGCCAGACCGAATGCCCACTAGCAGTCGTGGCGTTAGCTCGGTATGAAGGTGCTGACAGTCGACAAGAATGGCCTCTGCAAGATCACATACGACGTCGTCTTCACCCGTATTCTTCTTCGACTCCTCTGACAAGTCAGCCAGGAAGGTGGAGAACTTCTGAACTATTCTATTGGCTGTCTCCGTCCACGCTTGCAGGTCGTCTAACCACGGGGACCAAATACGCACGCACACCTCGTCCTGGTACACTTGACTAATGCGAACCAACTGCTTGATGTGTGGGCGCACCTGGTGTAAAATTGAGAAGAGAATTGTAAAGAAGAATGTGAGTCAAATCAATGTAAAGACAACTTCACCTTATTCAGTGTTCACTAGAAAATGTTCCACAATTTTAACGGGTCAGCTCAAATTTTTGGATGTAGAAATAAAGTGCTAGTTGGAGAAGCATGTCACCACTTCAAATCACACACTCACAAGACAGCAGGCGGTGTAACAACTGATTCACAAGTACCACAAAACGCATAATGTTAGGAGAACGATTATATAAGATGCAATTTTCGACTGCTGTACTCTACCGTAACCAATCGGAATATCGGTTCGTAACACCAACCCGAGGACAGCTGTCACATCTTAAGAGAAAAACCACAACCGATGGCAAAAGTCCTTCAATACAAACAAAGCGAGATCGTTTCTTGCAAGAACCGATGTCAATTTCTAACCAAACCATTAGAAACTCTATCATCAACGACTCTACACAAGAGATTGTCCCAGTGTCCACTAATCGCGAAAAATCGGAACCCAAAGCAATGCTTCCAAGCCAAGTGGAGGACAAAAAAGCCAGGGCGACACAGTGAATAACCGCGCACGTGAATTTCGAATCAGTGTGCTTTTCAAAAGTCACTGGTTTTTTTCCTAACAAAATCAAGGACTATTGAAGTGAGCACAAGACACGCCTAACTTGTAGAAATTGAAAATGCAAATACCTCGAGGAGGAAAGTCATCTGGAAAGACGAAAGTGCCTGACGGAGTGTCGTGACGCTGGCAAGGCCTTCATCATGCAACTGGGCCGCCGCCGTTGCAGCAGCTGGATTATTTCGCCGCTTTTTTCTGCTCTTGGCGGAGGAGGTGGCGAGGGTGGCATCTTTGGCAACCAGCGCCAAAGTTAACGACTTCAGAAACTCGGCATTGGCTGATAACTCCTCTTGGGCCAAAGATAGTCGTTCCGATACCGCGTCGATAAGACTGATGTTGGATTCCTCAGGACCTGGAACACTGGCTATGGGCCAATCAGCGGCAGGCCAACACAGATTGTACTCATCCTGAAAATGCCCAGAAATCGACTGGCTTGACATACAGGGACTCCAAAATGAAAGAGGCGGATTAAATGAGGGGATGGGACCATTTCCATCGATATTTGCCGTCTTGCCAGTGATCCGAAACGAATAACGTCGCAACATTAGACAGCATTCGATATCGGTGTGTTGCAGCGCGATGCAACATGAAGTACACAGGGACGGAATGAGACAAGAACCGTTTATTAGCTCAACAAAGTAGTGTCGTTGTCATGAGGGTGCGTTCGGTCACGCATGACTAATGTGGCTGTTGGCCCATCAGTCTGGGTGACCTGAAAAGCTGGAGAGGTCCGCGCACAGAGCGTGAGCAGACGATTCCGCATGGTTGAAAAGGGCAAGATAGACAGCAGCCACTTAGCTAGCCGTTTTACATACTAAACAAACTACCTCATTAAAAAGCACAACTCCCTATATTTAGTTCCACTGCTCAAATGACCACGGAATTAAAAGTAGTAAGGCCATAACCATTGAAGCAAGTGTAACACAACTAGAACCCACCAATACTAAATTATCGATCCTAAGTCCCAAAACCACTGTCAGGCATGAACAAATATTTTGCAGTCAGATCAGTCTTTCGAGTTGACATACAGAAAAGTTAGCAACAATCGCATTTTAACGGGCTTGAAAAAAACTTGGAGCAAACAATTTTAATGTCGTGTAGCCGGAGCGTCAACAAGCCTTTGATGAAAAACGACTCACGGGGCGCAACAACGATAGCTAGCAGCTTTATGAAAATGAGAGTGAAACAGTACATGGATGACTAGCACCAAAATACGCGAGGAAATGTAACGCCGAAAAGTGGAAAAAGTTGGTCAACAAAAGGCTAGGTAGTTGGGAGAACACCAGGGCCGTCCAAACAATGGCGCACTGCTGGAGAATTGATGCTGAAGTTGCGTAAAACTGGCAAAAAAGTACCTTCATAGTTAGTAGATCCAAATCAAGCGGAGTGAGCTCCTTTTCACAATGATCGTAGTTCTGCCAAATAGATTTACGGTCAGCCAGTAGAGTGAGAATTTCATTCACACACGTCGACTCACTAGAGACGAAAAAGACAGGAGCTTAACAAGCTCATGAAAACGAATATATTGCATAAACAGTTTTAGGCATGCCGGCAGTCTGGTAAAATTTACCTAGTAAATGTATCTATTTTAAAAAAGGTGATTTAAGACGAACCATAGGCTTAAAGGCAATTTTATTTTAACAAACACGAAACACTATCATCCAGTATCATTAGACAATTTCATGCAAGGCTGAAATTTGTCTACTGTATAATGAAACCATGGCGCGAAATACGGAGCAGCAAGGATTCTTAAGCTACGACAGCTTAAGTGGATTAACCCAAAGTGGGTCAAAAACGTCCAGCAAAACTTACCAGAGGCGATCGCGTTCAGCCGAACAAATTGCTTCACCCAGTTCACAAAGTTCCTGAGTCTCCACATCTAGCTGATCCCCTTCTTTACGCACCGCTGATAGTGCAGTCTCCAGACGAGTCAAGCACTTTCGAAGGGAGCCGTCGGACTCATCCTGGGTGTCGTGAAGCCACGAGTAGACCCGTTTCGCGTCTCGAATAAGTCCCACCTGCAGTTCAGCGGCACGAATTTCTCTCGCGGCGATTGTTTTATGAACATATGACATGGTTCTTGCGAATATGTTGGTCAGCATGGAACCCGCCATCCCTGACAGTGCCTGTATTTCCGGTGGATGCACACTAACAGCATAAAAGTCAGCCGATTGGATCATTCTATCAACAAAAACAGTGGGCGGCGTCCGTTGGTGTGGTATCACACGCTCCACCTCGTACACTGCCTGTCTTACTGAAAACCCAGATTCCTCCAATAGGGACAAAAGCAAACGACTACAAGCCAAGGCCGATTGACTAACGAGGGCTAGACGATCTGCTAAACGAGTAATAAAGTCAGTTTCGAGGATGCTTGCAACAGGAACAGCAGGTATACCATGTTGGAATTTTCCGTCTCGCACACCGACCCAGAGCTGACGCAAATCGACGGCGATTTTGAGAACAACAGACATGCCAGCTCCATAAACCTCGTCCATCCAAGTGGTGGCCATACTCTGTCCACTGATGGGATGCCAGCCCCAGAGACTAGTCGCGCCATGTGTGGCAGTGCATCGACTCTGAAGGGTGGCGATTGCTTGCGAAACTAGGTCAGCATGTACCCAGTTCATTGCGGTTATAGGGTATTCAGTCATTCTCCGACTCAGCTCATCCATTTCGGCGGTGGAATTCAAAAGCGCTAGGTGAATTGCCAAAAACACTTGCGACAATGGGTCTCCATCGTTTTCGGTGAGTATTTGATTGACTGCACATTGGGCAGCAGCGATGCCACTTCCTCCATTTACCACCTGCTGGATACGGTCCAAGAGGCCAACGCTCGTACAGGATGCCTCCCGAATGGCGTCTTCAAGTTTTGGCAGGAGGAGATCGCACAAGTTGTTGCGCAACTCGATCACCTGTGAGAGGAACTGATGTGTAATGAGGAAGAACTGGAGCTCAGAATGTGCATCCGCCTCCTGACCAGCCCAAAAAGGCATGGCAGCGGGGTTTCTGGATGGATCAAGTGGAGAGAACGCACAAGCAATAACGCTGGTGTGATGATGAAGGAGATCTACGTGTTGCAATGGTTCTAGTGCATACATGGAGTGGATCCAAGCTGCAACATGTTTGATTAAAGACCACTTAAATGCGGGCAAAATCATTACCCCGTCAAATTTACTGATGAATGCAGCCAAGTCCACTTCGTTTTGACTAAGCAGAGAGGAAAAATTTTCGTGCGCCAATGTAGGTGGAACAAAATGCTGAGACGTGAGAGAAGCCAAATGCATCTCAGCCTCCGTTAGTGCGCTCTGCAAACGAGAAACTGCTTTCCCATCCTGTGAGGAATGTGAAAGAGTGAAGGTCAATTTACTGAAAGTAGACTCCAGATTCTTCTTAGACGGAAAAGAATCAAGCATTTCCCGTGTCGTTGAGATAATTTGCCGTTTCGTAGAGAACCATGTGGTGTCTTTGTTGAGAAAGTGAAGCGGAGAATCATTAGGCATGATGTATGCCCGAGCAACACTCCGATAGTCACAGATAGCCCTCTGGAGATCCTCATCTGTACCAGTTGGTAGGTTGAAGACACCGGAGTCTGGCGTTAGCCACCTAGCGAGGAGCTGCAAAGAGCTGACAATGTTGGTTTCCATGGATGCAACAAAGTTGGCGAGATTTTCTTCCACCTGAAGTAGCTCCTGCTTGGTGCGATCACGCGCTCGAATACGTGCTTCCAGATTGTCAAGTTTTTCACTTTTATCCACCTCAGTGGTGAGGATGGCGAGTCGTTGCTGATACCGCCCGACATCCGACTGTTTTTCTCGGTAGGTGCGCCAAATACCGAGATTACTCTCGAGTACATTGAGAACAGAGAAAAGCTGCTCGCATACAGCTTCGCTGGTACCGCCAACTTCGACAAATCTAGCAGCCAAAAATCCTAAAAAAGGGAAAGTAAATAGTCCACGATTCAAGGAAATTGCTACGATTACAATAATTGTGATTTTGACCTACCCACAGCTCTATGTAGCTCTGCACACATTCGTTCGTGGACACGCCATTTCTTTGTGACAAGTTCACGTTTATGAGGAGGCAATTTGTCAGCTGAACCCGCTAAACACCCGCCACGATAAGCAGCAAGATAAGTGAGATCAAACGTGGACCAAGTCTGCTGCCCTTTAGCAGCCGCTCGCATCCAGTCCATAAGAGGATCGATTTCGAAGCTTTGCAACTGAACACGGAAAAGTTCTCGAATCGACCGACACAGTTTAAGGGTCTCAAGAAAGCTTGCACCAAAAGTCCCTCCTTTTCCTGAAGTGAGTGCGGGGAGATCACAGAAGGGGCCCAACGGGTGCCGGAGGATGCGAGTAAGACGAAATGGAACAAGTTCTGGCACTCGGAGGGAACGACCCTCATCAAAACAGACGTTAAAATCGATGTGGATGAGTCTTCCAGTTGAAAGATCAATTAAAAGGTTATCCAGATGACGATCACCGAGACCGATGAGGTAACCGAAGGCCGAGGTGAGACCCAGGGAAGAGGCGAACGTTTGAGAAGCACGCCACCATGCAGACATATTGGGACTTGCTGCCCACAGCTCTCGAGTTAGTAAATCGGCAGGTGTCTCAGATTGAAGGGAATGAAACACCTAGCAAATAGACAATGCTACATATAAATTGGTTTAAAGACGACTGTGGATTATATTTTTCAGTCTTGGAAAAAAGTTCATCTGGTTACAAAAGAAAGATATGTTTTGACGAATGGGTAGCATCAGACAACAGAAAAAAGTTTACGAAAATCGGGTAGCACCTGGATTTGGGAATGTACTAGCATGTATTTTTCGGGATGTTTGTGTTGAGAACAACACTAAAACTCGCAAGATCGACAACTTCTTTACGGGCATGGCGACACAGAAAATCACTACTTAGGAGATCACAGTGGTGCCAAAACGCGACAAACTAATCAAAAAGATGAAAGGATAGTCAGCACACCTTTTTAAGGACATCTTTGGGCCACGACGATCTCGCACCAGATGAATGAACCACGTTAGGAGGCATGAACTCCCTCAACTTGGAGTAGAACAAATCTGACGGCTTTGGAAGCACCAATTTCGAGGGCTCAGTGTCCGCACTGTGTGGATTAGCGTCCGCTGCTTGCCTTTGTTGCCAGCGTTTGTAGAGGTTGAAGAGCGGCACAGCCCCCTGCACCATCTGGATTAGACCTGCCTTCGGTCCAATCGGGGTTACCGAGTAGGTCTTTGTAGTAGTGACCCCCTCACGACCTGACGATCGGAAGGCAATATTTGTTAACCTCATCAACTGCATTACTCGAGAGTCTAAACGGAGATCCTCGAGGCACTTAAGAAGATAGGGGAAAGAATGGCCGTTTTCTCCCCAAAAGACAATGCGCTTTGGACGTGTTTTCGTTGGAAAGACGTTAATTTTGGGCCCGATACGAGCAAGATTAAGGTAAGAGCGACCGGGTAGTGGGATCGACAGGTTGCTATTTAGCGCAGCGAGACGAGGTGAAATTTGGGCCAGGTGGAGGATGCGTCCCGCAACGGATGATGGATGGCGACCTGCGGCACCACCGGCCTCGTGAAGAGGCTGACTGAGCGTCTGAAGGCGTGATATCAGTTGTTGCAAGAGAGCAACAGGTGTTGGTTGGTCAACAGAAGTTGGTGAATTGCAGAACTTTGTGAGTGACGAAACGGTTTCTTCAATGTACTGTAACAAAAATAAATTTGGAATCCAAATAAATTAACTTCAGTGGCATTAAGCAGTGGCACATAATAAACAGCCATTTTAGAAATAAGGACTTGGTGGAACTACTCACGAGTTGTGGTTCAAGCAAACTACGCGAACATTGCGCCGCAGTAGAAAGCAATACTGACTACTAATTCAAGAGGAAAACCACGCTGCAGCCGAGTTTACTGGAAATGCCATTCTGCACAAGTTTCAATCGAGGAGCCAAAAAGGTATCGCGCCACGAAAGAAAAGTTATTACATTTTTGTGTTCCTCCTTCTACATATCACAGTATTCTTTGAAAGACGACATAATGCAAGAAAAACAAAACGGTTGTTTGATGTAAAGTAAAACATGCAGAGCTCAAAACAAGATCGGACAAGTAAGCATATCAGCAAAACAGGCATGAGGTAATAATTTGACTCGCCAGGTAACAAGGACAACAGCGGTAAAATCGCGCATTTGACCAAGAGGCATCTGGCAAAGTTGGGACCGAATGTAAACAAACCACCGGGCTTTATTTGTTTAGCTCACCGATTTGAAGGTTCTCTGGAACCAGGCCTCGTGACTCGTCTGTGCAGGGACGTCGAGCGTCAAACTGGACAGCTGCTGGAGGACCGTAAACGTGGGAGTAAGAAGAGCCTGATACTTGAGCTTGCAGAGGCTGTTCATGCGTGTCTCGCCGTCTGACGACTCCCCCCCTACTTCACCCACTAGACTGGTGCTAGTGCACGAGGCCGGTGTTGAGGGGCTGGAGACGGTGTTCCTTTTAAGATCCTGTTCAAGCGCACTTATCTGAAAATTAAAGGTAGCGGCATTAGGCAGTCGGGTAGGTTGGAGCTCCAACACCAGGAGACATCTGTTGGCTTGCACGAAAAATCGAATGGTGAAGTGCCTATATTTTGTAAATTATTCCAATGTTATTAGCTGCCCAATGTATTGGCAGCCACAAAAAACATAACTATTGAAGTTGCAAAGGCTTAGCATCGCTTTTTTTTTAAAGTGCAAACAAAAAAATAAAAAAAACCAAAGAATATAAATTAACTATTGATGAATAAGACCTATAAATTACCTACTTAGTGCGCCATCACTAATGTTGGCTTAGAATTAATGCCAATCCCCAGCCGTGAATAAAACCCGAGACACACTAATACAGAGAGAGAGAAAGCCACCGTGTACCGTCAGAATGGAGTAGGCAACATAAGAATCCGCATCAGTAAATACAATGCAGACAGAAAACGGGAGGGTACATTTGAATTCACGCAGTACAGACAATTTTCTTCGCTTGATTTACATTCTATGTGACAATTGTTTAGTTTCCGATTTGTCCCAAAGAAGAAATTGTTAATACTTGACATAACACGTAGTGTGCCATTCTGTTTATAATAAAACTGTACCTTTTTGTTCAGTTCGTCAACGTGCTGGGTGAGAGCGCCAGACCACAGCTCTTCCCAAAGAATCGCAACACGGCGCATCTCTTCAATAAACGACGACACCTGCTGCACCATATCCCCACATCCAGCAGCACAGAGAGTTGAAACAATCTCGGCATGACTCTTAGCGCGTGCGTCCAGTTGTACTTTGTGCGGAAAAACAAGCAAACATTAATACAGCTGAAGCAAAACACTTCACTTCGCAACGTTTGTTACACCACCGCTTCCTACTCGGAAAGTGCTGCATTAAAAGAAAAGAATCTGACAGCGGTAACTCACCACAATCGACACCCTTGCTTCCGACGATGACAGGGAAAACAAGTCGGCTCGCCAATGCGCGATCAGTGCCAGAGGTCTCAGGACTCGTCATGCGTATGAGACGACAGAGAAGCTCCACGAGGCACTGGCGAACAGCTGGGTCGGGGTGCCCTAGACGGACGAGCATCTGAGGCAAGCATGCTGCCCACACAACCGGTCCCGAGTGGCTACTGAGGGAGGGGGGTGGAGAGAGTGTGGGTGCATCGTCGGAGGTGCCGTGGACCATCAGATTCTTCAGTGTTCGCCGGAGCGACCGACAAGGCTCGTTGATAAGACAAAGTAGCCGAAGAGTGGCTGTGTGCAAATTTGCAAAAAAAAGACATAAGTGATTTAACTTGGAGCCAGTAAAAAAATCCTATCCATTTAAATACCACTGAAATCTGCAGAAATGAGAGCATTAACGAGTTAGCGAGAAAACCTGCAGGCTACCTGTTGTTGGCTCCAGCGGTTGAATGCGTTCGATGGGCACTGAGTCCTCACGCAGCACACTCACTCCCTCGTTAATGAGCTGACCGGCAACGGCCAGGTATGTTACGTAGGCCTGTGCAGCGAATGTGTACAGTGTGTAGAGTCGAGGAATTAATGTGGAAGCAAGGTTGGCGCATCCCGACAATAGGCGAGAGTCCAAAGCCACATTATCGATAGGTAGCGCCTGTCCAGTTGTCAGGTGTGAGGCAAATCGTTGCCTTAACTAAACAAAGAACGCAGTGACCATGATATAATTCTAAAAAAATTGGGCTTAAAAGAGGTACTAGGCTATAATTTACTTTGAGAGTAGTTAGTGAAACAGCAATTACAGCTAGTCGCTGAGCGTACCTAGGCTTGGGGAAACTCCCTTCTATAATGGTTGGAAAGTGTCGAAACCATGGGCCGTACCGTGAGTTAATGAGTAATCAAGACCATACAAGCCTACCAACAGGTGGTGAAAGTTAAATGAGGTTCACGAGATTCACAAGACATGGGAGCTAATAACAAGAAACGCACCACATTGTTCAGCGGGATTCCAGTGTCAGACAGGTCATCAACGCAATACTGATGCATCTGAAAATTGCTATCTCCATCCTCGCCATCATTACTAAGGAAAGTGTACACCTTAGCAACGATTTGGGCACCGCTCGCGGCATTGGTGACAGGCAACTCAGTGGTCAGAAGTTGAGAGAGTGAATCACGCTCCTCTGAGGTAAGCGAGTCAAGAAGAGTTGTGGAAATGGAGTCGGGCTGTGACAATGCAAGGATTCTCTTTGCTTCGGTAAGAGTGGACTTGATCTAAGTACAAGAAAACAGTATTAGACAATGGCCGCTTCACATTTTAATCCAGTAGTCTGCATCCAATCTTGGAATGAGGCAAAAATAACAAAAACCACTGTGGTAGATTTATGTCCATTTAAAAACGGCCTATACTGACTGATGTTGGTTACTGAATGTAACAACTTTCAATCGAACACGCCTTCATATAATTATCAGTGTACTAAACATTAGAATCGGATTTGTAGCGCATTGCGTTCGGGGTCCCCGTTCAGATATCTGCAAAAGTTAAAGAATTCTCGACAAGTCGGCATTTTATTAATGACTCGCGTGTTTCAAAATGTTTTGCAACGAAATTTCACTTTAAAATATGCTCTATGGGCTCTTTTCGGTGGTTTAATCGTAGTTTTGTAAAAATCAATGTTAACTTTCTGGTATTAAAAGCATTTAAGGGAAGCACATTAAAACTATTACTGTTAGTGGAGTATGTAGTTCGTTCAGGTATTCAAAAATTTGACGAAAATTGACCCTTTAGCACAATCATACGTTTTACTGGGGGTGGATGTTAAGTCTCTACATATTCCAAATAATCAATATTAGCCAAACCAAGTTGCTGACTAAGAATTACATGAAATGAGCCTTATCCAAAAAGCCAAGTTCAAATACACCCAGAGTTCTCGTGGACCTTCCAGGTTAACAATCATTCAACAGAAAGTTGGTTAAATCAACTAGACAATGAGTTAACGAACCTCCTTTTGCCCTCGCCAATAGCACCAGTTAGCCATTTCGAGCCAGGCTGCAGCAGAGGCGTTGGTTGGCGACAGACGAGTGGCAAACATTAGGAGACGCATCGAGAGTTCTGATGGTGATGAGCTTTTGATAAAGGTGGCAACGTCCGCCCCAGTTTTGTCACCCGGAGGGACGAGTGGAACGCCGTCCACCCAGGGAGCAGCCGTAAGCCGAGTGAACTGGAGCAAGTGCTGCACCAGACAATGTGCATTCCGTGGTGATGTCTAAAAAGGAGGATGCAAGGGTGCAAATCTGATGCGTGCTGCCTCAGGTGTTCAATACCAGTGTAAACACAATGGCTTCATGAACACCCGCCTAATTGGTCTTCAGATAATACCTTCATTCAGTGCAGTGGCGGACAGCAACATTGCTGATAGGTGAAATAAGGAAAATCGAATAATTACAGAGGAGATACTAGTACAGCAACGTAGCTTTTTCGTCACCCAACCAAAACCTACACCAACCGAAAAATTAGCACTGATTGTGCAAATAGATAAGAACGCTACTCATTTTACCACGGAACGACGAACAGTTCAAAGCTCAGTAATATTACAATGCAATGGATCAGACAAGTAGCAATGTTATATCCATACATAATAAATAAATCACCTACCTCACCGATACCAGCATCAGAAGCACAATTAGAAAAGACTTCTTCACACAGAGTCTTAACTTTTCCCTCCTCGATCGAAGACTGGACGGGGGACTCCAGAAACTTAAACAATTGCAACGCAACTGAAGCATTCAAGAGGCACTGCTTCGCATGCAGCGAACGATCTGAAGCGTTTGTTTCCAACACACTTCTTTGGAGACCTTGGGCGAGGCAATTCATCGCAGCTACTCGACGATCACTACTAGTATCCGATGTCCAGAGGAGGTTGCCAAGGTAACGAACTAAGCGCAGTCGGTCAACTCCTGAAAACTCCTCCATCACATTAATAGTGTCAACAAGCTGCCTGTAATTTTCCCTATTCAGCGACAAACCAAGTGCGCCGAACTGTTGCCGAAGCAACTTCATAGCGATATCCTTAGAGAAACCAGATGGAATGCGGTCGCAGCACTGGGTGAGAATAAGAGGTTCACAAACATGAAGAAAGACCGGAAGATTACCACCTTTTCTTGTCAGCAGGCTCCACGAGCCAAAACCGACGTCGTTGACTGAAGGAAAGTGAGTGGGTTCGTGCAGAAGAAGGTCAGTCTCAAAGAGCAGCGATGGAAGGGAGGATTCCGGAGTTATATGATGGTGTCTATAGTAGTCATGGTAGGTAGTGTAGTCAGCCAGCGGAATGACAGCATTAGAAGCATGACGAATACTATGTATGACTTCTGACACTGAGTTTAAGCCAGTGGATAAAAGTTTATCTTCCTGTTCCGTAATTATTGAAGCTGCCGAGCTTGGAGAAGGTGATATTGAAGATATTGCATCGCTGTCCCAGCTATTGAAAGGCAAAACTTACATGTTAAAAGAAGTCATTTAGTTGCATTAAAGTAGTGGACAGGATCCAGGATAAGTCACTACGAGTTGCATAATACCGATTAACAATGAAGCAAAAACGGCCACGGTGATGCAAATTTGAACAACTTGGAACAAATTCATCCGGTGAGATCCTATAGTAGATTGATTTTACATAAAAAATGGTGCACAAAAAACATAAACATAAGTCACAGAAGTCGCAACAGAGTGATAACGCGTTAAATGAACACAACTAGAACACTCTACGGCAAAAATGGTCCTGTCAGCAATTGCAGAGAATTACGGCCACTAATCAAAACAATTATAATCGTTTCAGGACGACATAAATGGGAGAACTAGTGATGTGTTTCACCAATAAGCGTGCTAATTTTAGGTAGATACGATCAACATAAATGATAGCTTACGAGGCCAATTTTTGCAGAGCTCGAAGCTGCTCAGAAGCAACACTGGGATAACGGAGAGGGAGATCGTCAGAAGTCTCCTGCTTGGCTTTTTGTAATACCGCCTTGCGTTTCGTCGGAGGTGTATCGCCCTGATTATTACACATTGCCGATGCGTTTTGGTTATTTACGCTATCACAGAGCTGAAGGCGACATAATCGGCCAGCATCCTCGAAATTACCTAGACGAAGGAGTGTGGCCAAGAGCAAACAACGGACGAATTCACGAGACGCTGCACCGACGGAATCAGTTGATGGATATGGACAGGATTCCAAGAAAGTAAAAAGACATGACAAGCCCTCATCCAAATGTCCTCTTGTTAGACAGGCGAGGCCGTGGACCCAGAAAAATGGATGAATCGTTGACTTTGCTGGGCTCGGAACAAAGCGCTTGAGGTAGCTTAAAATGAAAAACAGAGTAGTACGGCAAATGTAATAAGCTTTTTTTATTTACGCAAATCTAGCAAGGTTTCATCAGTGACACTTCGAAAATGCTAAAAAAAGTTGTAAAAAACATAACATTTAAATGATTGAACTTTAAGGTAGATTCAGAACGCATTTGACTCTAACCATTCTACACATCTAACTCCTTTTAAGAAGGTTCAATACAACACAAGCGACTTCACTAAGGGTATCCAAACTATAACGTGTTACTCTATTTAGTAGAACCAAGTAATTACACCATGTGGTGTGAAGAGCTTGAGCAGAACTAGGGTTCAGCTTAATTTCCGTCACTGCAAACGTTCCAAGAATGGTGCAAGAACACTCCACAGTACCATTTAAATTAGAGATCGAGCATAAAGCAAGTGTATTCTTACTCATGCGCGAGGTCAAGTTCATCAGCTGCGCCAACTTGTTGTAATGCTTGGATAGCACACAACAAGATAGTCTCGGGGTTACCAAACCTTGTGAGAAGATTGAACCATTGGGATGGATTCGAATTGGTCACTTGATGAAGTAGACTGTAGACACTCCAAATAGTTGTCGCAGATGCCTCAGTTCCACCAACCTCGATGGGGGCGATCCACGAGGCCAAACTGACAAGCGGTGTTCGTACGCGGTTGAACCATTGGTAGCATGTCATCGCGTTCGCTTTGAAAAAGGCATGTGCAGCTGGTGGTGTAGTTGGTAATGCAACCGTAAATCCGTCAACCGCATTCGTAATTGTCTTCTCTAACTGACGCAGAACTTGTATTGCAAGGGTTGATTGACGAATTTGACGAACCAAGGTTTGACTAGATACCGCGTTTGTTGATGAAGTCAGAAAGCCCTGCAATTCCTGGGTCGAGGGCTGGTACTTTGGGGCTTTTGACAAATGCGATAGTAAGGCATGAACGACAGCCTCAATTGAAAGGAATGTCTTTACAGGGTTCGCCCAGGGAGCTACTTTGAGTTTGTAGTCAACTATTGACCAAGTGGTAAACCATACAACAATTGTCAATGGGGAGGTGTCTGACGCGTACCAGTTGGTCCTACCATCTGTCGGAAGAGGCGAAATCAAACAAGTGAGACGACGTAGCCAGTCACAAGCATTACCCAAAATCTCCAAACGGCTAGTTCGTTCATCAGATATGTAGGGTGCACCACGAGTGAGTAAACCCAACAAACCTGCGGCTGCAGGTAAACTAGGAAAAGCACCCTGAGTGCGTAAGTGGTTGCTATTTTGACTTCGAGAACCACCTGGTCCAATTGCGCTAATCGAGGAAGAGGTGAGCAATGAAGTAGATAAATCGGGAATCGTGCTGTTGAACCATTGCAATATGAGATGAACTGTTCTAGAGGACTCAAATAAAGGAAATGATGAAATGCCGGAAACTATAAGTAGATCAGCCCCGGCTGACTGTATGCGAGGAAGCGGGTGATTAGCACACAAGGCCGCAAGTTCCAAGACGTCAGGTGACGCAGTTTTGTTGGCCGACAATTGAATAAGAAGGCCGATAGCATCACAGAACACGCTGCCATCTCCAGCTCTAACAGGGGAGTATGGATCCTTTATGAGGCTGAGGAGGTAACTACAGAAAGGCTGAAACAGTTGGACCGCTACTGGGCGGGTTAACGATTGAAGCAGGCGCTTGCTCAAGATCAGCTCTTGTAAATTCACGGACGCAGTCACAAACATTTGCTGGATAATGAATGACAAGTCCATAGCGCATTCGGGAGTTTCCTCCACACCGTACTCAAGCGTTGATAACAAAATCGCCCATAAAGCAAGGCGAACACGCTGAGAAATCCTTCTGCACAGAGCGAATCGACGATGTAAATCAGCAAGATTGAGAATGATTCTGCTATTGGCCGCATTTGCAAACGGCGCCCTGTTGGGTTCGTCAGAAATAGGTTTTAAAATAGTCACGAACAGCGAAGCACTAAATAGAACAAGAAGTTCATTTTCGGTATCTCCTAACTGGCTGTCACCAGAGAGTTTGGTACATGCAAACTGAAAGTCAGCTATGCACATCTCCGTTATAATTGCAAGCATATCACATCCAGACAAATGGCGTTTAGATAAGTTGCACAATAAATTGAAAACCTCCGCAGACCCACTGCTGCTGGTCTTGAGTCGATGTAATAAAGATTCACTCCCAAAAATCATTTTGAACGTGGATATAACTAAACCTGGTGAATTCGACGGCGTCTGTTCAAGAAGTTTATAAGCCAGTTCACATAAGACCTGAATGTGGGCAGTCTTGGGTTGGAAGACGGAATCGTCATGAGGTTGACTTAAACAGGATCCAATCTTTTGTCGCAAATAATCACCTTCGAAATGCATTGTGGATACGGTAAAGAGAAGAACAACGTGGACATGGAACAGTATGTCCGCATACGTCAAAAGTGGAAGGGAGTACGACGGAGGCACATAAGTTCGTGGAGTTGACGCGAACTTGGAACTGCAAGTAGCGACCGAAGATATTAGCTCAAGCCCATGTAGGATATTTGTTACGCGAGCTAGCCAATCAGGAATTGAAAGAGTTGAGAACTTGATACAACCACGATCGGGAAAAGCGGTTCTGGATTTTTCTACACTCGAACAAATACCAGCCAACACTGCAAAGTACAGGTTAGAGGCGATCAGATTTTGCGCTATCTCTGTAAATGCTAAGGGTCTGACAGCAGGCGCATTACGCCTAGGAGCAATGTTCACGGAGGTCTGGCGGTATTCTGAAATTGCCTTTTGCAGACATGTATCAGCATCTTCAAGCAAATGGCCAAGCATCTTGCAAGTAGACTCAGAGAGTAAATAACAATCTTCCGAACTTGATGAATCAAACCACCAGCGACTTAGGTTGAACGAAAGTTCATGCAAAAGCGAACTAATAGCGACACCTCGATGGATGCTTGAAGAATCCACACACCAACCAATGAGGATGTCCGCCAAATCCGTAAACCGTTGGCTGAATTCAGATTGATTATAATCACCAACTAGCGATATAAACCTAGCCAAACGTGAAACATTTCCAGCCTGATCAAGAGAATCTGTGAGTATAACGAGGTCAGATATCAAAGTAGCCGCAACTTGAAGAACGTGAGCGTCATTGTTTACGTCTTCCGAATTTGCTACCGGGGGCTGACAATTGGCTAGAATATGGCTGATAAACGAAAGCATCCCAGCTCTGTATTGTGTTGAAGAGCTACAAGACAAATTACGGAGCATTCGGGCAACATAGGAGATTTTCAATACAACAGAGCTGCAATTGGCCTGTGCCGGGCCGTTATTAACTGGTGCTGACGCGGCTGATTCCTTATCACCACTTTCTGGCGAGTATAGTCCAAATAAAATGACAAGGCGTATACAAACTTCAACAATCAGAAAGGCCAGTTCATCTGGACAATGCTTCTCACAAACAGTGAGCTCCAAAACACGTAGGTAGGTCTCGACAGACCGGCTTCCGGTGACAGCCACACCACGCTTGGTAACTTTGGAGGGCTTTGAAAGTACAGGGGAATTTATCGAATCGAAAATTTCAAGTGCCTGTTTAGCAGCGGATATACGAAAAACTGAGGATAAATTGGAACTAGTTATCCGCTTCATAAGTTGGCTTAACTTGCTGCAAAGTCGGCCAGGAAATGGTGGAGGAAGTGCTTGCAGCTGCGACGTAAGTTCCCGCTTTTGACGTGAAATCTCGAGATCATATCCAATGTTTTGAAACTGAAGCTGTTTGACAAGTGAACTGGTATGTAAATCGACAAAAACTTGGGACTTTGAAGTCGACAACTGCGCTACTTGTGCAGCAAGCGACGTTTCATTAAAGGGTTTGTGGTCAAACTTTGGAGAGATATTTTCAGGTGGAAAATTTTTTCGTTTTCCTATGAGTTCTGTTGACAGGTAGCCTTTCTGGGCGTACTGGATAAAAAGTGCCTAAAAGAAAAAAAGCACGTAAGTCAATCGAAGTTAAAATGTATAAAACGCAGCCAGTTAATTTTGACAGTTTCTCTGTTTTTTTAAACTTAGGTGCTCCGCAGTATTCAGAAGATATGCAAAATCACATCTTATGTGGATAGACAATTGAGGCTCAAAAGAGAAAAGAGCCTCAAGGTTCGGCATGGATGCGAAACGGAATTAATGGTGCCTTCCTCAACACGTGACATACGATGCAGGTCGTCAATTTTGAAAGTTTGTCATGCTAAATTTCATGGAATAATCATTCGCGTACTAAAGCCTTTGAGTAAGTGGACGAGAGCTCCGTCGGACTTTATAAAATATCTTACGCAAATCATTAAATATCATAGTTTCTCTACCACAACACGGAAGACACTTAACATTATCCTATAAAATGTCAAGTCCAATATTTTATTGCTTGATGCCAGTAAAAGTCTTGTAAAAGAATAAAGAATTAGCGTTCGTCTGGCCTTAGATCGCTAAATCAAACAAGGAACACAGCCAAAACCAAACATGACTATACAATTATAGCATACCTCACTTCTTTCATCAAATGATGCACCTAACTGCATCAATTTGCGCACCGTGTCCCACATGTGCGCAAACAAGGCAAGTAGTAAGGGAGTTTCATTTTTCTAGAAGGTTTTTACAATGATTACGACATACTTGAGTGCGGACCTCTAAATCGGCGCCACTAGTAACGAGCATATCAACTGTTGCCACATGACCTCTCCTTGCAGCGAAGTGAATTGCTCTCCAACCCAACTATAATACTACATCAAAAGAACGGTTCGTGCTTACGTTTGTTGATGCGTTTGGGTCGGCTTTGTTTGTCAAGAACCAGCGGACAACATCCTTGTTGCCAATGTGCGCAGCAAGTATTAAGCCAGTAACATTATTATGCTATGAATAAATGTAAATGCATCAGGGTACCTCGACGTCGTTAATTGAATAATTTTCAGCAACATCGATGCCTTCAAGATTCTTTAATAACTTCTGAATACTTGAGAGCTTTCCTTTTGTGATGGCGGAAAACCACTCTTGCACATCCGTCAAGCATTTTTCCATATATCTAGTTTGCCCAATCCAGAAGATCAAATAATCAACAAATGTCAATGCGAAAACCACACCGACCACAAACTTAAAATGAGCGGGAAAGAGTCAAAGCTATTTATAACGCGTGTGAAATTTAAATTCTTGCAGGTAGTGGACGAATTAATAGCCTTACCAGATTTTATGTCCAGAATTAACTAGATAACATTTCAAACCCAAAAATGGGAGAAATTTACTGTAAGGTGAAACGATTTGGATGATCATTTATCTGCATACACGAGTCCCAACAATCAATTTGCTGTGCTCAAAACTACAAAAAGTGCGAGATTTCTATAACTTTGATACTATAGTACTAATATGTAACATTTTGGAACAATGAAAAGAGGCATATTAGGACAGACACCTTAAACGTGATTACACAAACTGTGTGTCATTGATCAAGTTTTACATTATAAGACATTCTTTAAAGTACTGCAACTTCTGCACCACAACACCTACAGATTTATTTTTGCATTAACAAAAATTATGGCATTTAATGGAGTGTTGTGGTGGTATGAAGTCGTAATTTATATGTGATACTCTCAAATCGAATGTCCAACCTGAACCTGCTCGTAACCGATATTTTAGTATCCTAACCTCGGGTATGTAGCAAATTAGCACCGATCGCGCCTGAGTGAACCCTGGTTGCCGACCTGACGGTGATAATGACTCATCCCCTTTCTATCGGTTACTGTATAAGAAGTCCGTCATCCGTTCACTCATACACACTAAGACATACTTGGCTGGCGTGATGCTGATAAACTGTCTTGTCCCCTGTCACTTTCTTCCCACTCTTGTCGGGCTGTTACGGGCTCTTAACTAGAGGATTGTGAGGTTGTGCTAGACCCTAGCTACTACAGGTCCCTGTTTGTTTTCCGCCCTACTGACAGGCTGCTGCGTTAGCTCGGGCCAAATGACTTATATTTCTTTCGTCGTAAAATATCATAGACCAATGCACTGCTGCTACGTTATACGGTGTAGAAAGAACAGGCCCGTTCTTTTACAAAAAAAAACACCTTTTAAGTATCGACCAAAATCTGTTATGTTCTAAGTATAAAAATATGGTTCGAGACAAAAGATTTATTCATTTGCTGGGATAATATGCTTTGAAATGTGACAGGAAACTTGAATTACAATTAATGCAAATATGGATACGGGATGATCATAAATCTTACGTGACAAAACCTACCTAATTTATATGGCGAAGCGTTAGGAAAACAAAAGTAAAATTAAACTATTTATTAGTGACGTAAATTTAAAGTAAATGATAACTACTGGGGTGATTTAAGATGCTACCCAGCATGTGGTTTCGAACCACGCCGGAACTGCTAAATTAAGTCTGGTTCGGTTACGCTACGCTAATGCCCGCGATGAGGAACAGAACCAGAGAGGACGTGGACACAAGCGTTTGTTTCTGAGCTCAACAAAGTTGATGTCGTTGTGGCGTGGGTGGCTTTTGCGAGTATGCATTTATGCTTCAGATGCTTGAGTCACATATGAGCTGGCATCGAGACCTTGGTGTGACGATAATCCAGGATAAATGTTCGTGCTAATGAGGGGGATTTGAGGATCCGCGCGGCTGGCGACATTCTGCGAAAAGGAGACCCTGCGTCGGAGGCTGGAGTGATCGGATTAATGAGTGTGAGTTAACTCGACTCACAACGCGTGGCTAATCACGGCTTCAGTTCGACGACGAAAACAATAACATGAAGTTAGCTGTGCACTTCTTAGTTGTTTAGTTCCTGTGCGGACAAGGAAAATCTAACTCAAATTGCAATTGGATTACAATCTTAAAGGCATTTCCGCCCTCTAGATCTGACTTGAAAATTCTGTGAACGGAATACATTTTTCAGATTAAAATGGAGCAATCTGTAAGACTTCGAAAAAGGCACAAATGGAGGAGGTCACAATGTACAGCGCTTGTAATTCCATTTCTAAGTCATAAATAACGAAGTTAAACGGGAGATGAATGGGGGTGTCATTTGAAAAGCCTTTTTGTAGAGGGTAACTGATGTAATAACATGACTGTCCATCAATTTCTTCAACTTATGTAATAGTTGTAATGATTTGCTTGATTAACTGATATTCCAAAGTAATCGAGCGAAATCTATTTGTCGAAATTTACCGACTGCTCTTATAACTTGTTAGACGTTCTGAAGGTTTCATCGTAACGATCCCCCATTGTAAAAGGAAATAATGGCGATCGTAAAACTCGATGGCAAAATTACGCAAAACGAAGGTTACATTTCCGTAGTAGGAAGTCTAGACTAGTTGCTATTAGTTGCTGGTTCATGGCACACGTAAGAAAACAAAAAGCGAAAACATTGAAACATGATAAAATACTTACCTCAAGTCATTTCAAGAAGTTGGCTCAGACCGATGATAATTCTTTGAAGGAGACTCGGCCTTAGTTACCATGGAATTTTATTATAAGTTTTCAGAATATATTATGGTTAAACCGTATCCATATTTCAATTAATGAATGCTCAATTACCCATTCTTAGGTTAGATTGAATGAATTAAAATCCACGTCGACAGCCGCATTGCACCAACCCTTCTAACAAGAATGCCACACTGACAATTCTGGGAAAGCTGCAGTAAATTTCCAGATAAATAGGAAATCTGAGCCGTTACATTCGTACGTTCTCAAATACAGGTACACTGCGCTGGAGTTCATAACCTTTAAACCAGAATTCTACTCAACACAAACGACGCTTTGACCCAACTACTTCATTAAGAATTTGTCTATATTGAGCCTGTTTAATATTGGGAAATTGTCCTTCCATGAACTTCATCTACGCCTTAGTGTCAGCATAAGTTGCCCTAGCGAGTACCTCAAACCAATGGTCAACGTAACTAAGGACATTGAAGTTATAGATTTACTCTCTTTTCAATTTTGACTTCCCAGTCTCAGCATCGTGTCACGACATCGACACCAAGGTCCAAATTAATGCCAAGTCTGTCCGTCTAGTTTATCAGAAGTAAACTTTTTCCAAGTTTAATGTGGTTTGCTTTGCGCCTATCCTCAGAATAGTATTGCTCAGAAAAATGTGAGATTCAATCAGACCATGGGTGTAAACTGATAACATACCTAGCACATGTCGACAAAAGTGGCAGCACTTCCCGATATGCTAACTCACGCGCAACCAGTTACTTTTTTTACTATCAGTCCAAATATATCTTATTGCTTGTAAATTAATGCCCCAACACTCTGGCAAGAATAATTCATGTATCAACTAATCAAAACTGACCACAAGAAAGGCAAAGAATGTATAGGAGGGAACCTTTAGTTGTAAAAAAGCTTTAGCTAGGAATCTTTGGGATTTGAATCCACAAGTCTGCGCGAATGTAAATGAAAAAGGAACGGCTTCGATTGCTTTTAGGTCAGAACGACTACATCGGATGTAAGAGTATCAACGAGTGCATTCAATAAATGTACTTAGGGAGTGAGTGGCAATAGAATCAAAGCTAAAAATGCATCACAGTAAGAAAGTGTGACGGACTAAAGGCGATTACACGTCGTCCAAGAAGTCATGGTCCAACCAAGCTATACCACGGGAGGCAAGTAAGTCAGCTCGCCGCTTGTGGGCTTCTTTGCGCTCGGCTATGAGTTTGGCCTGCAGGGTGAAAATTTCTTCTTCAGACACTTTCTCAAATGTCGACGGAACATTGTAATCTTGTTTCTAAATGAACCGGAACAAAACAGCCATGATCAGTAAAGAGGTATAAGCTATTAGCATTGATTAAGAACTCAGTTCCGTGATAACGCATGTTACTAGCACTTTTAGAGCTTGAAGTCACGATAGAGAACAGGGAAAAAGAGACGGTAAACGAATATTTTGAAATTCACCTAAAATACTTATGTGCTGCTTAGGTAAGGAATTGTGCGTTAGGAAAACTACGGGCGTGCACGTATTTAGAAGTGAAGACCAAGTCTCAATATGAATAAAGTGAATGTACTTAGTTTTCATGGGGATGAAATCATAAAAAAAGGATACGAAAGTAGAGGGATGCAAGTTATAGCTATGAAGTAAAGACAAGTCTTGGAGTTCTAAGTCAAGGATATTTACCCACCTGCTCACCAATGAGCGAGATGTTCTCACCGCGAACCAGTACAATACCAAGGTTTATGTCAGCATATTTTGTCCCAACAAACACACGTTCGATGGCTTCACTTAAAACAATGTTGCCTAAAAAATGATGTAAGAAAACACACAAACCAAACTGGTCCACAGCCCTTAGAAAACCAATGTAACACTTGTGTCCGCGCAGTTTTACTAATGTTTGTTCTAAAATTTGTTACAGAATGCCTTTAATTTTACTCCCTAAATCGTTTAGCAAACTTGCAGATCCCGGAAAATTTGAAAGACTTTGGCAAGCCTCAGCGACAGATGACATTGTGGTGTAGTGTGGTGTGTGGTGTGGAGTGGTGTGGCGTCGGATTAGGGCGCAGACATATTGGACCACCTGGCCGCAGCCAATCCTGTGTCTCTCTGCAATCCAAT